>JALMGJ010000008.1:16130000-16275000 GCA_023362775.1 Charina bottae
AGTTGATTTTTTCCAATCTGATGGCCATTCTTGTGTTTTCCAAATTTGCTGGCATATGGCATGCATCACCTTGACAGCATCATCTTGCAAGATTTTAAACAGTTCAGCTGGGATACCATCGTCTCCTGCTGCCTTGTTATCAGCAATGCTTCTTAAGGCCCATTCAACCTCACTCTTCAGGATGTCTGGCTCTAACTCACTGACCACACCGTCAAAGCTATCTCCAATATTATTATCCTTCCTATACAGATCTTCCGTATATTCTTGCCACCTTTTCTTGATCTCTTCTGCTTCTGTTAGGTCCTTACCATCTTTGTTTTTGATCATACCCATTTTTGCCTGGAATTTACCTCCGATGTTTCTAATTTTCTGGAAGAGGTCTCTTGTCCTTCCTATTCTATTGTCTTCTTCCACTTCCGCACATTGCTTGTTTAAAAATAATTCCTTATCTCTTCTGGCTAACCTCTAGAATTTTGCATTTAATTGGGCATATCTCCCCCTATCACTGTTTCCTTTTGCTTTCCTTCTTTCTTGGGCTACTTCCAGTGTTTCAGCAGACAGCCATCTTGCCTTCTTGGTTTTCTTTTTCTTTGGGACGTTTTTTGTTGCCGCCTCCTGAACAATGTTGCGAACTTCTGTCCATAGTTCTTCTGGGACCCTATCTACTAAATCTAGTCCCTTAAATCTATTCTTCACCTCCACTGCATATTCCTTAGGAATATTAGTGAGCTCATATCTAACTGATCTGTGGGTCTTCCCTATTCTCTTTAGTCTGATTCTAAATTTTGCAATAAGAAGTTCGTGGTCTGAACTACAGTCAGCTCCAGGTCTTGTTTTTACCGACTGTATAGATGTCCGCCACCTTTGGCTGCAAAGGATGTAGTCAATCTGATTTCGGTGTCGACCATCTGGTGAAGTCCATGTATAAAGTCATCTTTTAGGTTGTTGGAAGAGAGTGTTTGTTATGCACAGTGAGTTGTCTTGGCAAAATTCTATCAGCCTATGTCCTGCTTCATTTTGTTCTCCCAGACTCGTCTGACTACCCACCTTAGCATTCCAGTCTCCTGTAATGAAAATAACATCTCTTTTTAGCGTATTATCTAGTAGGTGCTGCAGATCCTCATAGAACTGATCTACTTCTGCTTCTTCAGCATCTGTGGTTGGGGCGTATATTTGGATCACTGTGATGTTAAATGGCTTACCCTGAATTCGAATTGAGATCATTCTATCGTTTTTTGGATTGTATCCAAGCACTGCTTTAGCCACTTTATTATTAATTATGAAGGCTACTCCATTTCTTCTGTGGTCCTCTTGTCCACAGTAGTAGATCTGGTGGTCATCTGATGTGAAGTGGCCCATCCCAGTCCATTTCAGTTCACTGACACCTAAAATGTCTATATTTAATCTTGACATCTCACCAATAACCACATCCAATTTGCCCTGGCTCATAGATCTTACATTCCAGGTTCCTATGGTGTGTTGATCTTTAGAACATCAGATTCGTCGTTCAGCACCAGCACCATCGGCCGCTAGCCATCCTTTCGGCTTTGAGCTAGCTGCGTCATCACATCTGGGGCTAGTTGAACGTATCCTCTGTTCCTCCCCAGTAGCATTTTGACCATCTTCCGACCTGGGAGTCCCATCTTCCGATGGTATACCGACATATCTTTGGTTGTACTGATCCATTTAGTTTTCATGGCAAGAATCCTGGGGTGGGTTGCCATTACCTTCCCCAGGGATCGTATTTAGTCTGACCTCTCTGCCACGACCTTCCCGTCTTGGGTGTCCCTTCACGGTTTAGCTCATGGTTTCATTGAGGTGCTCAAGCTCCAGCACCACGACAAGGTAACGATCTCCTTTGCTGGAGAGGCACCAAGAGAGTCTGCTTTTTCTTGTTGTAGAAAGCCTCTCTTTGGGTAAGAAAACTTAAAAATATAAACTGAGTGATTTAGAAATGGGGGGGGGGTTTCAACCTAATGTCCCTTAAGGCTACAAATGCGAGCTGGAAATGATGGTTTCCCCAGCCTCCCATTATCTCTTACCAGGTCTTTGCTGTTGCGATTCTCAGGCTGCAAGGCGACATTTTGGAAGAAGAAATGGGATAATTCTGAGCTTTTTCTTAACTCATGAAAAAGCTCTGGGCTTCAGGTAAAAGCCTGAGCCTGAAAAAAAAAACATGTTACCAGTTCTGTCCACACGGAGCTCGTGGACAAGCCTGTTCAGTCAGCCATATTCCCCAGTAGAAGTCCTGACTTCCAACTTTTAACAGCAAGGATATACCAAAATTTTCCATAATCAATCCCTTACTCTATATTAAACCAAAATCACATTATTTCTATAAATCATTCCATTGGCACATTATCAAAATCACTAAATACAGTTGCTCCCTCCCCTTATATTAACAGATAGATAGATAGATAGATAGATAGATAGATAGATGATAGACAGACAGACAGACAGACAGACACATACTGTACATGCATACATACATACATACTAATCAACTTGCCCCCCAAAGATACATTTAATTATTTCTTTCCTACTATTATTACATTCCTGTCTACTATAATAAAGATCAAACTAAAAAACTAAATTGTCTGCCATTGTACTTGATAATACAATAATTTTAATAATCTTAATCATATTAAACCCAAAACCATGCAGATAGACATTTATTATTTTTTATTATGCCTTAATAATCTTAATCCAAATTGTTAAAGATAAATGAAATCAGCCAAACCCTAAAAGCAATCCAGATAAATATTCTTAAACCCTTATCCCACTTCAAAATAAACCAGAGCATTTACCTATCCCCACAATGCGCACAGAACTTTTTTCTTAAAAAAATCGAACAGCCCAACTGCCCCCCTCAAAAACTCTGACTTCTCTTCAGGAGACCTCCCATACATAATAACCCCTTCTTTTCCATGGCATTCCGTTAGAAGATCAATTTCACTTATGGCTTGCAACTCAATATCTCCCTTAAATTTCTCCAACTCGACTATCCAATCTTCGTCCAGTATTTCAACAGAAGTCCCAATCTCACTCTTAGAAGAGACATTTCTGTCCCTGTTAAATTCCTCAGTTTCGTCCGCAACATCCCCAACCTGATGACACATTTTAGACCTCATGTTTTCCACAATGTCCTGAATGCCTTGAATAAAATCTTGGTAGGAATCAGAAAGAATCTGTTTAAAATCTTGTTGGAAGTCAGAGAAAGTCTGTTTAAAATCCTCCATGTCTCACGCAGTAGATTATGGCGCCCCCTAGGAGCTTAACTAGCGAAAGTTGAATATATGAAAGAATTCTGAAATGTGTTTACATAAGCGAAAGTGAGATATGCAGACAGTTCCCCAGAGAAAGAAGAAGCAGAAAACTGAAAGTTCAAAACAGTTGATTCAACGTGTAGGAAAATGCTAATACCTTAAAATTTAGTACAAAAATAATAACAGGGAGACAATTATTTACTCTCAATCCTCCTTAATATTTGGAGGGAAAACAAAGCCCAAAACTTAAAAAGACTTTTAAAAAAAAATTGATTCCAAAAATAACGATAAGCACCAAGAGAACCCACTTCTCCTTGCTGTAGAAAGCCTCTCTTAAGGTACGCGTACTTAAAAGAAATATAAATTGGGTAATTTAGAAATGGAGTGGCCGGTCTTAGTGTCACTTTAAGGCTACAGCACGGCTTTTGACGTCCCAGCCTCCCGGCTAGCTCTTACCAGTCGAATGTGAATGCTGTTTGTGATCTTCTGGCTGCAAGCAGCCATCTGGAGGACAGATGGGGTGATTCCAGGTGTTTTTCTTTTTCTGGAAAAACACTCCTGGGCTTCAGGAAAAACCTGCCTGAGCCCAAAAAACTGCCACATTGTCAGTTCTGCCTGCTGACCCCACGGGCACAGCTGTTCAGTCCACCATGTCCCCACTGGAACTTAGTACTGCAAATTTCAATGTTCCAAGAACCCCTGAATTTTACATCTTCAGGACCACACTGTAAAATTCCTAGCCCATATCTAATTTTCAAAGATGCCTAGTTTAATTTTGTTACTGGTTGTTGTGTAGATTGGATGCGTGGGGTCCCCCATGATAAAACCCTTCAGCTTGTATAGATGTAATCAACCCTTCAGCTTGTATAGATCTAATCAAATCACACAATCAATACAGCTAAGTGTTAATGGAGGTACATTGCTCTGTTATCAGATGTGTTTGACAACATGATATGAGGATCTTCTGTATGCTCTGGTACTCGTATCTAGTGAAGTTATATTGGTTGCTTCATTCTCTTGATAAAAACTGGAGGAAAATGTAATAGTTTTGCATCAAAAGATGCTTTCCTTGAGTCTTTGATTACGCAAACTACCTCTTCAAAGGTCTGCAAACTCCTACCATATTATTCAATGTCATTGATTTGTAAATATAGAAGTATTTTTAGTGGTTGGGGAAAATAAAAGGAGAGATTTTATAAGTAACACAGCAAGAGAGATCAAAGTGAAAGTAAATCTTTTAAAAATAGCTTTGCTAGTTGATTTATGAATTTTATATTATTTCAACAACCCTTTTTTCCCTTGGATACATGCATTCTTCAATTGGCTGCTGCTTTATAGCAATAATCAAATAAAAACTCATAGTGATGTGCTCTTATAAAAAAAAGCATCTAAAATTTTCCCTGCAGGTACAAAACTATATCAGTGAAATTATGATTCATATGTCATTTTTAGAAAATATCTTTAATTTGTTTTCTCCCTGATTTAGGATGCAATATTATTCAAAACTGAAAAACACCTAAGATATGGCAAATACAGTATTCAAACTGCTTTGTAACCAGTGGAAATTATGAGCCATGAAAAAATATGAGGAAAGCAAATTTGGTAAAGATAAGTATGTGTTACACATGATTCTGTCATGCATGAAAAAGTTAGAATCCTATAGCTGGGGCTACAAAAGACACTGTGACTTCTGTGACAAATTGGATGTTTCTGTATAGAAATAATCATACTGCCATGCACAGTAAGATTAAATTTAAATTAATCTAAAGTCAAGTTAAATTTCAAGTTAAATTTCACTGGAATATACTGTATGCAATAAACTCTATGTTATGTGCTGCATTTAAATTTACCAGAACTCAAGCTTATTTTTGCCTGGTAATTATTTAGGAGACTTACTAGTGTGTGTGTTTGTGTGTGCGCGCGTGCATGCACATGTGTTCATGAATGTATGTACAAATCTATCAATACCATTTATGCTATACCTTCTATCAATACCATGTACAGTATACTATTCATTGTTACTCAAAAGTAGGAACTAGATTGTTTCTGCAGCTTCATTTTTTTAAAAAAATATAGTTATTCACATGTTCCAAATCTAGTCCTCTAAAATATAGGACTTATTACAATTATTATAAGAGGAAAAAAGCTTTTATCCTCAAAATCTTCTCTCCGTCATCTTGAACCTGGGGAGGTGGATCAGAGTAATCTGGGGGGGGGGGATTTTGGAATATATACTGATGTTTCTTCCATTATAATGCTCCCATAAATCATAATCATCATATGCCAAGCCTATGTGTCCTTGATTTTTGCTTGGTAGAATCTAATCTTATAACTCAAGCTTTCTGAAAAGGAACATTTTTCTTACTCTTTCTCCTTGCTTATGCATTTTCTTCTGCTTCTTCCATTTTTAATTTTTTTTCCCTATTTACTTCCAATATTGCTAGAGCTACTCTGTGTGATGGCATCTGAAGGTCATCAGGTGAGCTGATGAATAGAAAGAGTTCTATGAATGTTGGGTCTTCAAAAAACATGCTGCCAATTTAATCCTATAGTTTTTATAATAGCTTCATGTTAGTGTCTGTAATAATTTTCTTTCCAAAGAACTCAGTTGTAAAATGCAGATTTCATTGTAGACATATAGAAATTAAGCTGTTATTAAAATGTCTTCCATTTCTTAAGTTTTACTGGCTGTTTATTTTAAAATTGGTACTATCAATTGGCTGTTTTATCTTCAGACTGCAAAACTCTCTATCTTAAACTTGCAATTGTCACATACAAATTGGTCAGGATATGTTGATCCTTTAATCATGCCTGAGTGTCCAATATGTCAAAGATTTTTGTGTGTGTGTCTGTGTGTGTGTGTGTGTGGTGGGTCTGGTGAGTGTCAAAGCCACTGTCCAGAGCATCCAGGAGTACATCAGTATGATGGCACCCCAAGAGGAGCTGCTGAGAGAATGCCTGAGGCAGCAACAGACATGGGAGGAAGGTCAAGCAGAGGAAGTGCCATGATGAGACAAGACCCTGCATGGGATGTACCATTGACAGAACAAACTATTGACAAAACAACTATGGAATCTTGGGGGCAAAGAAGGTGCAGAGATACAAGAGGTCACCCTGGCATCAATGGTTTGGTCATAGAGAATTTGACACAGACCATAATGTTCTGCTCCTGACTTAGTTCCTGAAACAAATTTTAAATAGTGTTTCCTACTTCTTCATTTGGTTAATGATTTAATTGGTTAACTTTCCTGTTTTAATTTCATTTTGGATTTTGTTTTATATTTTATTTGTATTAGGTGGCTTGAGACATATTTAGGGGACAACCTTTAGTTTAACCTGTTCAAAAATAAATAGTCCAGATAATAAAATAATAAACACAACCAAAAATCTTATGCAATCTACAGCTTCCCACTTCATCAATCAGGCTGGCTGACTTCAGCTGAAATCAATTCTGGAATTTCCACCATCCCGCACCATAAATCTGTCCTTGTGACATGCCTCTGTGTATATGTGTTGTGCATATCTGGACATGTCAGAAGCCACACTCCAAGAAACAAGTTGAAGATAACAAGCATAAAATAATATAAACTTATATTTGTAACTACTGATCAAAACTAATTGCTTAGAAAACAAGGTATCCCATTTCAAAATTAATAGTAGATAGTGCACATGCAAGTGTATGTATGTACCTTTTCGGGGGGGGGGGGATGGAAATGAGATGAGAGAAAGATTAACTCAACAGGGAAGGAAAGTAAAGAGAAAAGTCCTGTTAAACATTATCAAAGGGTTAACTTCACCAACCAAATAATCTTTACCAAACAAAGGGCTAATCTTCAATACACTGATGATTCTCAATGATGATATCTGCAATCATATATTTTAAATAGTGTTTTCTACTTCTTCATTTGGTTAATGGGTTTTAATTGGGTAACTTTCCTGTTTTAATTTTGTTTTGGATTTTGTTTTATATTTTATTGCTATTAGCAATAAAATATTAGTAATCAGACATTCCCTTTTTTCCAAGAGTGTATTTTATCATTCTTAGGTCAGATCCAGAATTACCTTTTGCCCCGTCATCAGAATTGTCTGCCAACCATTTCTGGAATTTAGAAATGGATGTGTCCCTCCCTCCCAATCAGCACTCATCCTCAAAGCAACCTTCAAGTGTGTTTTTTTGAAAAGTACTTTTCTTTGTATGTCTGCTCAAGTGCTCTTACCCATTTGGGCTAAGTAGTTCCTGTCCTGTTTTATTTAGAAATAAAAATAAAAAGTCATATTGATAGCATAAAATAAGATAAAGATAAAATTATTAAGGTAAAATTACAGAGTACAGGTATTAAAAAGCAAACAAAAATCCTATAAAGTTACAATTAATTTTACAATGAATAATCTATATACTATAAATAACTAGGGCAAATAGCTATAAAATGGCATAAGTAATACAGTAATTTGTAAGAGGATACCTACAACAGCAACTCAATGTTCTGACAAGATGGCCATTAATTTTGGACCATAAGAAAAATATTCCTGAGTAGATCTTCATGCATAATACAGCCAGCCTTTATGCATCCAGTTTTCATTTGAACCAGTCCTCTCTATCCAAAATATATCTTCAGAAGAAGCTGTTGCATCAGGATTCCTGATTGGTTGTATTCATCGTTACTAAACTGAGTCTTAGGGGAAAACCACAAATAGGGCTACTGGAATAATTGTTTAGGGCATAACAAATGAAAATACTGTTTTAATTTGAAGGGATGTATTTGAAGTACTGTGCATTAATGACTGCAAATGGAAAATAAATATGAAGAGTTGAAAGGAATTCAAAACTGATTACAGCAATTGTATTGTTCAAGTCTGGGCTTCATCATTTCAAATTATGTTTCCTTGTCCATTAAGAAATGAGGTAAACAGGGAAACCAAGGGGGAAAAAAAACTTGGAAATTAGTTGTCCCAACCTTCCATTCTTTTGTCTTTTCAAACATGTCGGTACTCATGTACATTTTTATACTTAATTTTCCCTTGGTTATTTCCCAAATCAGCTATGAACCTTGCTGGAAAAAATGTGCATGAATAACAACCTAAAACTGAATCACTCTTGACTGAGGAAGAGCAGCTTGACACCTTCTAATCCTTCACTGAAAATATCATGACATTAACCAGAAGTGCTCACTAGCTGAATTCAATTGGCTAGTGCCAGGAATACCAACTCCACGGGAATCTGAGTGCCTCGTAGCATATTCAGTGGCAAATGCAGAAGCAAATGCTGGCAACAGAGATGGATTCTAAACAATTAGGATGTAATGTCATTTTGCATAAGCACAGTTACCTTTTAACATCATGATGTTATTTGATTACATATTGCTTGAGTTGCTATGAGGCAACAGTGTCATTAGGAATGGTTTAAATATTCATTCATCTCTGAGAACAGAAGGAAGTCTCAGGATCCAGAATCAAATCTTTAGAGGCCCTTTCCATTTTATTTTTTTAAATACCATGTTGTAATCAAAGATCTGTGGGGAAAAAAAAAGAATATTCAACCAGCTGCTTGCAGAGGCACATTCTGGGTCTATATGACTCCACAGATTCAAAACAATAGCACAATGGATAAAGTAATTATCCCCTATTTGTTCACTCTGGAGTTCATATAACTGACAGTGTGTAACAAAACAGAAGTTCTTCAATCTCCATTTTGGAATCTCAGACCTACTTTTCCTTTATTCTGTAAAATGTGACAGTTTTGTTCTGGCAGTTGCTTGTATACAGCATGTGCTAGAGTAAATGATTAGGGAAAACAAAGTAAATCAAATGAAGGACAAAAGTGGAAGATGTTCTGTGACTACCAGTTTTGTACCGAAAGATGCAAATTATATGATAGCAAGAGAATGAAATTATATGATAGCAAGTGAATGAAAGCAACTTTAACATCTCCCCCAATGTTCCTGCCACTGACTTTTCTATTGCTGTTGGTGATGATCCACCTAGCCACCCCCAATTTTCCAGCACCTTTCTGCCAATCTTCCATCAGTCCTTCCATCTCTATCTTCCTAATGCCTTCCTACCAAGCCTCCTGCCACTGCTTTTGTCATCTCCCATCTCCCAGTGTCTTTCCAGAAATATCAGTAAAGCTTTGATTTAAGAAACTTTGTTCGTTATTTCATGGGCAGTGGCTTTCATGGAAAGCAGAGCAAGTACAGACAAATTGATGGATAAAAGCTGCATTCCACCAATGCAACACAAGTGACATTCTTTTTGAGCAATGCATAATGCACAATGTGCAGTGGACCCTGGCGGTGCCTATATTCATGGGTAATGGCCAGTCTCGAATTTTGTCCATTGCATCAAAATCCATTAAATGGAGCTCTGTTAAATTGAGGTTTTCTTATATTGGAAAAAGGAGATGAAAGATCTCCAGGAAATCATGGACATTATATAAAAGTTTAAGAGGATAAAGAAACAACTGTTTATGTTTAAATGTTATACTATACTTGTTTATGCTTCCTTCCATATAACATTTTGTAAGATTTCCACCCCTCAAACAATGCTAACTTATCCTTTTTCAAAGGAGAAAATAAAACTTCCTGTATTTAATATTACCAGATAAAGAAGCTCCTCCATATACTTTTAAGATTAACTTGCAGTGCTTCAACATGACTAGGGACATAGACATTGCATCTGTCTGCAATTCTTTAAAGCAGCTGCATATTTTACCAGTTATAATGTGGCAGTTGCAGAAGGCAGTCATGAAATCCCAGGAAAAGGCATAGCTGCTTTACACAGTTACAGACAGATGCTACATGTTGGGGTATTATTCTTTTGAACAAGGTAAAAATTTAGTGTGTGAACTACAAAAATCAATTTATGGTTTGAAAAAGGAGCTTGCTGCTGGAACCTAAAATTAGATGAAACACTGCAAAGTTTTGGTTTTGAAAAAGGAAAAGCAGATCCATGTGTTTATGTTAAGGAAGACAAACAAAGTTTTATGTATTTGTGTTTGTATGTTGATGATTTACTGTTACTAAGTTCATCAGATAAACAGAGACATGATTTTGAAACATACATAAAGAACAATTTTACATTAAAGAATCTTGTCATAGTGACTAATTACTTAGGCTTGGAAATATACAGAGAAAAATATGGTAGTTTCCTGGTGAACCAAAGTAAAGATTGAAAGACTCCTAGAGGAGTTTAACATACAGGAATGTAAATCAGTCTTAACCCCTATGCTTCCTGAATTCCTGGGTTTAGATCTGCAATTGGAAGTTTATTGTACATTGCAAATCATTCTCACCCAGATATTTATAATGCTGTTTCAATTTTAAGCAGACAAGTAGAAAAACCCACTTCTACTTGGAAAGCAGCATTGAAAAGTATATTTAAATATTTACAAGGCACAAAGGATTACTGTCTGAGGCTTTCTGCTTCTGGGACAGGAGAATTACAGGCATATGCTGATTCAGACTGAGGAGCAGATCTAAATGATCATAAGTCAACTTCTGGAGCTGTAATACAATATGCTGGCTCAACAATTGCCTGGCATTCTAAGAAACAGACACTTGTTGCTCTTTATACAGCAGAAGCAGAATTTTATAGCCTTGCGCAAATCTGTAATGAGATTGTATGGTTTAAACAATTATTAAAAGATATAGTCATGGAATTGCACCAGCCTGTAACTGTTTTTGAAGATAATCAGGCTTGTAATCATATGGCTCAGTCTGAGGGTTGTAGGAACAGAACTAAGCATATTGATGTATGATGCTATCATGTCAAGGATTTCATAGCCAAAGGTGAAATCATGTTAAAGTATTGTGACTCAAAAGACATGATTGCTGATTTTCTAACAAAGCCCCTTGCTGCAGTAAAACACAAGAAGTTTACTGAAAAAAATTGGTTTGCGACTTACACCTCTAGCATAATAAGAGGAGTGTTGGTGTATTATTATTTTGAGGAGTAAATCTCAGCAATAAAGCCTTATTAGGTAAACACCTGCAAACTTTAAAAGGTCAGGCAGCATGTGATCCAGGCTCAAGAGTATAAAAGAGCCTGCCTGCCTGCCCTGTCGTATTTGCTGCTTACTGCTTCTGCTTGCTTTTACTTCTGTTTGTTTCTACTACTTGGTATGTGATTTTGTAACACTTCCAGGGATCTGGAAGAAAACTGTAAATAGTATATTTTTATATCAGTAACTAATACAACTACAATTACTGGCATCATTTACTGGTCTCTGAAGCTAAACGTTTTCTGATACTCTGCGTATGCAAGAAAACACACACTCCAACACTACATTCATGGCCCTCCCCCACTCTGAAGCATCTTTTGAAATTGGATCCACCATGTTACATTGCCCATTCTTAAAAGAAGATAGACTGTTTTGTTCATGAACCTTATGTAGGAATCTTTCATTTACATTCAGAAAAACAGTGTAGAATATTCGCTTTCTGTAGATCAACAATCTATTGAAGAAATTGATATGGAAATATAGACCAACAAGAATCTCATTGGCTAAGCTAAGATTATCTTTTGATGAAAGTTTTAATTTACCAAATGTTTAAAAATATCACTAGCTTGTTATTTAATCATCTATATTTATGTGGAATGAGGATTTAATTAAACATCAACCTTTATTGGCTTAATTATATGCATTTCTGTTGTATTTTTGTTAAGATCATGGCAATTACTTCAATCGACATATAACATAATTTTTCATTTCCTGGTTTACAAGCAGCTAGATATATTTGGGTCCTATTGGCCATAGATATGGATTTTGATGCTTAGTCTCATGAATGCTTAACTTTATGGAAGAATTCCAGTTTAAAAATAGGTGGTAAGATGTTCTATTGGAGAGTATAGGCAGAGTCTGGAATAATTACTTTCTATCAGTTACTTTGTAACAATTATTTTAAGGAATTTCACCAACTTCAGATAGACTTTTCTTTGCCTGATATAACAACAGTAGTAATATAACCAATTTAAACATGTTTTGATTGCTCAGTATAGACCTTCACCATAGCCAACTCAAAGATGCTATCATTTTTGATAGAATCTAATTTGGGCATCCAACTGACTTCAAAACTATATAATAAGTTAAGAAAAATAGATTATAAAGTTGAAATTACTGATATTTATCACATATGGAATAAAGAGTTGGAATTTATGATAATGGAACATGAAAATGTTAAACATGTTAAGTTTGTCTTTTTGAATTTGATATTAATTAATCAAAAGAGTTTATTCTGAGTTTATTGGACCCCTCAAAATGTGTCAGAAAGATGGAGTGTGGATTTTCATTTTTGATGATGTTAGAAATTTGAATGTAAGTTAACTCATATGATTTAGTCTAGTTTTGGTTTCTTTCAGAATTGAATAATATTATTCTGTGTGGTCTATATAGGAAAAAAAGAGATGCCAAAACAGTTGCTTACCAGCTGGAATTAACTTTCAGCAGCTCTGGCAGGATAGAAGTTGGTTGGCAAATTTGGTCAGGCAATAATCTGCAAAATTACTGGTTGGGTCTTTAGCAAAGCGTATGGGGAGAGATTAGCCCTCATTGCCCTCCACAGGATAGTCTTATTCATTCTAGTTTATTATGGTCACTGACCAGTACAAGATACAATTCTACAAAGGTATACTCATTGAACCTTACAATATGCACCATCTGATTTAAAATAGTTTTAAAATTATAAGTTAAATTACATGTTCAAATTAAAAATTACAATACATTCAGATCACAATGTGGGTGAGACCCTTAATCAAATTTAAATATGGTCTTATTAATTATCATGACTAATATTCTATCAGATATAAGAATTTATAAAAAGTAATATATATATAAAATATGATGTGATATATATATATAAACCTTTTAAAATTATTAAAATCATTACAAGAAGTACATTACTACATTTTTCCTATCATAGTCTGGCGTATCTTTATAGCAGCTGCACAGAATTTGGCTACATGCACTGTAACAGTTGGATCTTCATCTATAAGTAACATTTGCATATAATCTATATCTTGCCGCCTAGGATATTTCTTGGTCAAAGGTAATATTAATTTACTCCTAAGCTCTTTATAAAAAGGACAACGGAGGAGCACGTGGTCTGTAGTTTCTATCTCTCAATTATTACAAGAGCTTAGAAATGGGCAGAAAGATTTTGGTTATCTGGGCCCATTCATGTATTAAAGTCACCCACAACTAAAATGTGACCTTGGGATGAAGGTCCATACATTATGGTTCCAAAGATGTTTGATCTACTTTTGAGAGTGAAGTGGGCCTAAATAAATATTGATTAAAAGTATTTTAATTTGGTTGAATTGTAATAAAACTGCTGTTCTCCCATGAGCAAAAAAGGGAACAGGGGTAATGTTCACACTTAAACCTGTGGAAATTAATGTGGCCGGACCTCTTTTGGCTCTGCCTCCCCATTCAATTGGAACAGCTTTGGTGTAGTGAGAATAAAATCCATCCATATCAGTCTGGCCAACTACCCAAGTTTCTTGCATAAATATAATATCAAATTTTGATAAATATTTGACAAAAGAACAATCTGAGCATTTGGTAACCACCCTGCTATGTTCCATGTACACAAGGAAAGAGCAAATGGATACAATGATTGTGAGGAAAGGAATCAGCACTCACAGACAAGGATGAGGCAGATTGAATAGGGCAGGGATCTCACGTGTCAGGAGCAGAGGGACAAGGCAAAACAAGGGTTATGGTAGCGGGTTCGATTTGCTAGTAGATTCAGCAATCAGCTGATCCTGAAGAGAGCAAGAGGCTGGATGGAAAACTGCATCATGTTCTAGAAGGCTTGAAAGTCTCTGAGATTGTGAAGTGTCCTTTGGAGGAATAATTATGGTTCCATCAGCAGAAACAAAAAAGGAAGGAGCCTCGGGTATAAATTTTTTGAAAATGCTATTTTTCTATGAATAAAAAAAGAAAATTATACAATATCATATAGACTTCATTATATTTTACAAAAACAGACAATTTTATATGTAATTTCATATGCTGTTATTAAACATAGAGGTGATATATTTAGATGATGATTTACAGCATATTAATTTAACAAGTTAATTCTTACAGGGTTTTTTTAATTTCTTTTGTTTATTTTTGTCTGCTGTGGTATTATATCTTAACAATATATTATATTATATTATATTATATTATATTATATTATATTATATTATATTATATTATATTATATTATATTATATTATTATATTATATTATTATTATATTATTATATTATATTATATTATATTATATTATATTATATTATATTATATTATATTATATTATATTTAATCGCCCATATAGTCGCCCATATCACACAAAGCCACTCTGGGTGGCATACAACAATCTTTTGGATGTGTGTATATTACTATGCTTAAATTTCTTTTTGTTCATTGTTTTTGTTTGTTTGTTTGTTTTGTTTTGTTTTTGCATTGTTAAAAATGCATTTAAAAAGGAAAAAAAGCAGTTTGAAACATTTGGGAGTGGGGCCGGAACAGTAGAAACTATACTACAAAAAGTCATTGGGTAAGATGAACTAGTCACCAGAGGCTAAAAGGACAAGATGTTGAAGAAAAGAGCAACCTTTTGGCTATTCAGAAACTGACATTTCTCTCTGGAACCACTGCTCAGCTCTGTATTCCACTGTAAAACACTTTGCAAGGACGAGTTGGAAAGATGTACCAGCAGCTGCCTTGATTGTTTAGGCAGCTGCTCCAATTAAGCTACAATTCTATGATAATTTGCTTTGTGAGGATCAGTACTGCATCTAAGCAGAAGGAATGATCTTCAGGCATTTTTGAGATATAAAAGAAGGCTCTAGATATTAAAAAATTGTGTTCACTGAAATAGTTGTGCTCAACTGCTTTAACTGTACGTTCCATGGAGGGTTACTAAAAGCATATTAATGTCACTAAAAAGATCAATCATTAGTGTGTTTAATATTCTAATAAGAACAATCTATGTACAGTAGTTTGATTACTATCAGTAAATATACTTCAAATGGTACACAAGAATGTAATATAATGTTTGTCCATACAGTATGTATGTTTAGATTCCTGTTCAAATAAATCCTCATATTCTTATACTTCTGGACATTAACACCAGGACCAAAATATTGCTGATATACATATGCATTCCAACTAATTTTCCATCTAAGAAGTGGAATTGAATTCACTAGTCAGTTTGTCAATTTGTTGTTAGTTTTTAGTTAAGAATTTTTGGGATATGCAGATTCCCTTTTCTAATTATTTTTACATAAAACATAGGATACATTGAAAGGTATTCTGAGCAATAAGGCCATTCAAATTGTTATTGCTGTTTTCTTTCTCATATAGTAATTCAATGACTTCTGGCTCTTTGTGATATAATGGACATCATTTCTCCAGGATTGCCTACTCATCTGGAGTAAACCTCGTTGAAATGAATGATAATCACAGGTAAATGAAAGTATTTGGCAGTGTAATGTTTGGTTGTTATTTTTTTTAAAAAAAAATTGTGAGTCACACCCAGTTCACATTCACACTGACTTCTTTTTTGGAGATGAAATATTTTGAGAATCAATGGTAAATGTATTCATGGAGATAACTACATATGCATAAAATGCAGAAGAATCATTTATTGTGTATTGTACTATTCCCACTTTGGGCAATCAGTGTACCAGTTTTATGAATATGTATGGTCATAATGCCAGAAGACTGAGAAGGTTGTTCCTATTTTTAAAAGGGGAAAAAAAGAGGGGCTGGTAACTACAGACTTTTCAGCTTGACATCGATAGTGGGCAAAACTCTAGAACAGACTGTTAAGCAGTTGAGTGTGAGCATTTGGAAAAGAATGTAGTGCTTGGTAGGAGCCAGCATGGCTTTATCAAGAACAAATCATGCCAAACTAACTTGATTTCTTTTTTATATATAGTGTGAACAATTTAGTTGATGAGGGGAATACTGTAGACATAGCAAAGCATTTGACAAAATCTCACTTGAAAAAGTAGTAGAAAAAGTGGTAAAATGTGGGTGGACATGACTATTAATAGATGCATACAGAACTAGCTCAATACCCATGCCCAATGAATGTACGTTATACAGTTCTGCATCACACTAGGAGGAGGAGGAGATGGAGGGAACATAGTGGGCATCAGTACATGTGAAAGACATCTGGGTGTCTTGGTGGATCACAAATTGAACATGAGCTGGACAGTGGGAGTTGTTCATAGGTGGAACAGACTTCCTCCAAGTGTGATACACTTTTCTCAAGTGAGGCATTTAAACAGAGGCTAGACTGTCATCTGTCAGAGATGCTGTAATAATTATCCCTGCAATCAGTGGGGGTTGGACTAGATGATCTCCAAGGTTATCTTCAAATACTTACATGTTTCTAAGGGGATTTTGAAAATGTGCAGTTCTTAGATAAAACCAAAGAATTACAAAGCATGAAATAATGTGAATGCCAATCTTATACATAGTACAGCATGAAATCAACAGGAAGTAAGTGGATGTTGAATTGAGGCAATTATTTTTCACAAAAGCAGCCATCTTGTATGGTTATTCTGAAAATGGTTTTTAAGTTTCTTCTTCCTTGATTCAAGCCTAGTCAATGGGTTGAATTAAAATAAGTAATGTAATCTACAAAATGGAATAGTGTTTTATTGCCATGACCTTTAAACATGATGCTTTTTTCTGATTGGCCATATATTTTATCCATTCCTTCCAGGTTAGTGAGTAGTAAACTGGGAAAGAAAGGAAGGCTGGAGACACAGTCAATCAGAAACAGAGCAAAAAAAGCATGAAATGAAAACCACATGCTATAACTCGGGGAACAGATGACATATTACATTATGGAAAACTTATTCTCATGGTAAAGATTGTAGCAAGTGGAAATGGCAACCATCAATTTTCTTTCAAGGGCATATCTAGAAGACAATCTTTAGTCCCAAATCTGGTAATTTATTTATATAGTGAAAGATAAAAAGTACCTATATAAATATGGATTTTCTAATTATTTTATATAGTTGTAAAGAGATTAAAATTGAAATTTAACAGGAAGCTCCCGCAAAGGATAGATTAGATGAAAATTGCCTGGATTCACAATACTGAGAAAAGAACAGCTGCTTAAAGAATTGCAGATAGGTGCTATACAGTATGTGTGCCCTGATAATTCTGAATAATCTTTTTTGCTATGAATTCAAAACACTGCACCACTTCCATTCATACTGCATTAGTCTGGACATTTAAATTTTAACTTTTATTTTTTAACTTTTTTTTTTAATCCAGTGTACTGTTCATTATAATTGATTATATGATTGATATGAAGGTTATGGGAAAATGTGACAAAAAGTTGCAGGTTGTGTCCAGTTGGACTGTCTATCCGATTCCATATCCAATTTAGACAAGGTGTCTTGAGTTACGCCTTTGGTCCTCAGTGCCAGGTTTGCACTCTTACAGGTCTATCCATCATCATCTAATAATTAATAATTAATATAATTGTATAATGAGTTGAGAGAAATAAAGTACCAATCCTTCTAGAGTCTCATTGTTTTTCAAAAATAGTCAAGGGAAAAGGAGAAAAGTAAAGCTTGAGTATTTCCAAAAAATACTCATTTCCTGAAGCCACAACCTCATATGTGCCCTTCCATTTCATAGAATCATCACCGCTTTGCCCATTGAGTTACTACCACTGTTAAATGCAGGAATCAAAATTAAAGATAGACAACAGTCCAATCTAAACATGATCATATGCAATGAAGGGAAGTTCACCAACTCTATGGAAAACTCTGCACTGTCAAGCTACTTTTACTGTCAGGAAGGGTTTGTTTGTTTGTTTGTGCATTTATATGGTCAACAGACTGAAACCACATGACTCTGAGTGGTGTATGAAAAGAAAGAAAACCATAATTTATGCAAAATAACATAGCTTATTAAAACATGCTAAATAATAAAATGGTGAACAGAACTGAAAATTTTTACAACTCACCTATTGGGGACTCAGCTCAACTTGACCTGCTCTTCCCAATATTCAGTCAGAATCTGCTTTCCTTTAACTCAGATCTGGTGTGATATGGAACAGGTCTTAATCTTCTTAATTGGTTCAGAGTTGTACTGTGTAATTTGTATAAATTAAGAACAAGGTTTTAATAATAATGGCAGCCTATCCATATTATTTGCAAGAAATTGTCCTATTTAAGATATAAGCTGCAATGGTTGACATTCTCCTCAAAATGCAGGTTTCAGCAGGACAGCTGATGAGATGGCATTAATCAATGGCCTTCTCACATATTCTAATGCATTTGAAATGAACATACCAAAAATATACAGTATGCCCTATATTACTCCCATACATTCACTATTGGCACTTGGGTGCACTTTTACTCAGAGCTCTGGCTGTGACAAACAACCTTCCATTTCTTGATTGCTAGTAGGAGGAGAAGAAACTTTCTTAAGAGACAATCATCCAGCATATTGTTTCTGATAGTTCCTTGCTGCTTCTCTTTGTCTGCTCTACTGCAGCTGCATATGTATGTTCAGTTTTAGAGAACTGGCTGTTCTGGTCTATCTAACACTTGGGAGCATTTTGCTTCTTTGAAGAAGTGCAATATAGGAGAAATGACAAAACTCCAAAGGAAACATAATGACTTTCATTTCATTTCTGTGCAGCAGATTGTAAATTGAAGCTATATTATACCACGTGAGTCAGAAGCAACTAATCCAGAACACCTATCTAAAGGAGATACAGTTTTGAAGTTCCAGGTACATCCAGAGTGTTTAAAATCAATTCATGTTCAGAGTTGTCTTTCATGTCAGCAGCTCTGGTGGACACAGGTTTGAAAGAGCATCCCTATTCAGTTTAATTGTTTTCACTCCCATTTGAAATGGAGAGGTATACAGGGATTCTGAGTACAGTTGGAATAGTGGTGCTGCCGATGATCACACAACAATTTTGGGAGACCTAAAAAATTCACTTTTTAAAAAATGCAGCCATGCAGCTCAGATATATACAGGAAGTCTATACATTCTTTCCATGTTCAGAATCTTTTTTTGTTTTTGTATAAGAACTGGCTTTATCTTTTGGCACCATTTGTATAGGGAATCTGCATACCTACCATGGTTAGTGCACACTCTATTAATAGCTGTCCATATTCTGCATGGCTGATTGAAAGCAGAAGGCTTTGTTGCAATGCAGGGTAGGCTTTGACAATGCTGGGGGAAAGCTTTTTGCCAAGATTGCTTCCAGGAATCGAGGAGATTAAAAAATTTTATAGCCAGTTCCTTGGCAGTAGCCATAGGTGGGTGCCTAGATAACAATCGATTTATTCCCAATTCCGCTATATCACCATGTATGGGGAGCTTGGGGTTATCAGCCATCCTTTTGTATTCTAGAAGAAGAGCGTTATGGCTCAAGATGGGCAGCCACTGGGTAGGAGTATACCTGATGGTTCCGCTGATAATTTGCATCATGTTGTTAAGCTGTATATCTATCTTCTTTGCGTGTGCACTGTTAAGCCACACCGGGGCACATTATTCCACAGTTGAATAGACCAGCGCAAGAGCCGAAGTGTGCAACATTTAGCAGAAGAGCCCCATGTAGTACCGCATAGCTTATGAAGGATGTTAGTTCTAGTTCTCAGTTTAGCTGCGGTATTTTCTAAGTGCTTATAAGAAAGCATCCTGTCTAGGGTTACCCCGAGATATTTTGGATGCGTATTATGTTGAAGTCCAGTACCTTCCAACTGAACATTAAGTTGTCTATTCACCAATCTATTACATAAGTGGAAACATGCTATTTCTGTCTTCGCAAGGTTTGGTTGCAGTCTCCATTTGTGGAAGTATGTTCCCAGGGCAGCTAAGTCGGATGTTAAAATGGCTTCCATTGCCTCGAAGGTTTGATGTCTTATACCTATGGCCCAGTCATCCACATATCCAAACTTTCTAGAGATGGTATCAAGCATATCAGAAGCATATAGATGGAATAAAAGAGGGGCTAGAACAGAACCTTGTGGTAAGCCATCATTAAGGACTTTTTGAGTGCTCACACTGTGTCCACCCATCACCTGGAAAGTCCTGTTTGCAATCGGGTAGTTTTCTTACACATTGTAACTTGTACAAGTTTGTAGAGTAGTCCATGTCTCCAAACCGTATCATATGCTGCAGACAGGCCTATAAAAGCAACTGATGTCTTAAGTTTTTTTCTGAAATCCTGCTTCTATATAAGTAGTTAATGATAAGACCTGGTCTGTACAACTTCGTTTAGGGTGAAAACCAGCTTGCTGTATGGGAACCCTCTCGGTATCTTGGTTCTAATTTTATTATAAAGAAGCCTTTCTAGAAGCTTATAAATTGTGCTCAAAAGTGCAATTGGCCAGTAACTTTTTGGTTGATTACTCGGTTTTCCTGGCTTAAGAATAGCAATAATTTTAGAATGCTTCATCTTATGTGGAATCATAATAGTAATGTGAAATTACTATTACTGCAGCTATACTTTAACAGTAACATAAGTTACCATATTTTAATTTTGTAAAAAGAAGATAGTCTAGATAGGAGTTATGTGTGTATGTAATTGGCTGTATGTATGTAATGCAGAAAAACTATGCTCTTCTACTATAGTGAAACTGCCAATAATACAATATACCTGTTAAGGCTCCTTTGGGCACTCCCACCATAGATAACAAGGCCTGAAACGGTGTTTCAAAATTAAAAGGCTTTCCCTCATACAATAATTATTGCCTGTTATAATTATAGTAATACTTTGAATGCTCATTAATTGATTGTAAGTTAAAAACACCTTCTCTTTAGTATCTGATGGGCCTGCTTTAATTTCAAGGATGAAGATTACATTCCTAAATACACATTGATTATTGAGTGATTTATTTAATTCAATTTTGGTGCCTCCTGAATCCAGAAAAACTCTGGGCAGATCACAATATGAAACAGAATACTTATACAATAATGCAAATTAAAAAATACAATAACAGAAATAACACAAGAGCAGTCAAGAGAACAACACCAAAATAAAATATATCAATCATCTTTAACAAGGGAGGTCGCATACACCCTACCCCAAGTCCTGGGAGAACTACCAGGTCTGTAAGACCTTCCTGAACACCATCAGGATGGGAACTATATAGATCTCAGTGGGATCTCATTCCATAGGGTAGGTGAAAATGTTGTATAAACTAAGTTTATCTCCTAAGCATTTAGCTTTCTCTTCCTCTCCATTTCAAGAACATGGGAATTCAATCTTTAGTTCTACAGTGGGTGTTCACTTTTGTTTTGGTATCATCCTAGAGCAGACTAGTGTAATAAAATGGATATGGGCAACCAATTTAGCTAGTCACTTTGAATTAGAGTAGAAATATCTATCACTTTCAAACAGTGTTTATATGAAATCAAGAGTCTGTGGAGCTTAAAACAGTGTTTTTAAAATGACATCTCTCTTTCTCCTTGAAGAAACCCTAGACTAAAGTCTCCTAGTGTCTTGTGGCAAGCAACACATCTATATTGTCAAGCCACCTTTCTTCTTTCACTTATTAATCAGAAGGTAACAGAATATTTCCCAAAGAATATAGCAGTTAAATATTTCCTGAGTGCTGTGGGTGTAGTGGGATGCCTCCATCCCATGCCTTATAAGTGAAGAACAGACTGGAGCAAGCCCCTTCTTGGTTCAGACAGAAATGGAATTTGAAAAAAATAAATGGATAGATTGGCGGGGGAGGTGAAAATAGCTGAGAAGAGCTTATTGCTGATGTTGGGACCAGCATCACCTTATAATTTGGAGGGTTTTGTATGTGCGCCTTGTAGGCTCAGGAGTTGGCTTTTCTTATCATTCTATGTTGAAAAATTAATGTGGCCATAAGAATGCTTCTGTTATGTCAGGGGAAAGAGTACAGTATTCAGTCTATCAGCAGAACAAATTGCCCCCAAGTGCTGTATAACAAAAGCAGAGACAGCAAAGTTATGCCCTATCTTTACACACTAGGATGTGGTGAACTAAATTGGGAAGGGAAACTCATAAGCGCCAACTGATAGAAAATCATTTCGGATTGTAGATTTCACCTAGAAATCTATCCATTGACTACTATGACATTAGAATTCTAGAGGTATATATGGTAGCTGAGAGGAGCTCCAACAGCAATGAATTCCCCATCATATTGCCACCTACTGATTGTCACCGCAATCACCCACTATGCCAAATTTTGTCTTGAATGTGACATAAACATTTGGCTTGACCTTCTCAAAACCTTTCTAAAATGCTTCTTCCATCCATTTGATAAAAGTACATACAGTACATAAAGCTTATATTCAAGTATTAGTTTATTACACTGCATGTTTTGTGAATAAATTTTTTAAAAATTGCCAGTTATTGTACATGACTTTTTATTTATTTATTTATTTATTTATTTATTTATTTATTTATTTATTTATTATTTAAATGTATATGACCGCCCATCTCCCCCAACGGGAGTTTACCTAACATGCATACTTTTTCTAAATCTTTCCCTAATGTGTATCTGTTTGTTTGCATCTTTTGCATGTAAAATAAAAAAAATTAATTTTTTTTAAATATATATATATGCACCCCCCCAAATAGGCATTTTTAAACAGTTTTCCAAGCCCCCGCCCCCACATTCATGTATTAGCAGATTTCTTAAATTATGTCCTGGATTCCATTTCTGTGGATTATGCCATTTGACCTGAAATATACTTATACATCCCTAATTTCTCCTAGCATTTTCAGTACTTGTAATCCATTCCCTCCTCCCCCATGCTGGAATTGATATTTACAGAAATTGCTTCAGCCAAGTTCTTGAATAGCTTATACATTAGGCAACTTAAGTTTGTTTGTTTGTTTGTTTGTTTGTTTGTTTATTCATTCATTCATTCATTCATTCACTCACTCACTCACTCATTCATTCATTCAATTTATATAGCCGCCCATCTCAGACCAGTGACTCTGGGTGGCTAACAATAATAAAAACAATCAAACAATTAAAACAATAAAGAAAATTAAATATAAATACACCCAAGAATTTCCTGAGTTGCACATGAACTGATTGTACAAGGAAAAAAAAGAGTGACATGTTCATTTGTAAATGCTTCCTCTGCTATAAAAACTATGAAAGCTTTTAGAAATGGGAAGCGATAATCCACCACTGATGCTATTTGTGTGGTGATTACAATTATCAAATGACACACTGATTGAAGCATTCATAATGGGCTGACTCTCCCCAGGATAGCCTTGTTCTATCATGTGCAAACAGTAGCAATCAGTCTAAGAAATGCTTGCCCATGATGAGCTGATCATCATGTGAATGGGTTGTTGATAGATCATTTGAAGTCATCCTAAAGCACTAGATAGACAATTCAGGCTGTGTAGTAAAACATAAAACAAGCGGTCTGAAATCATTTTAGAAATTCAAAACCAGATAGAGCTCAAACTATCAAAGGCTTTTTTTTCCAAAAAAAAGACTTAGAGATGATCTAAAGTTTAAAGTCCACCCAGAGAAAAAAAGATAATGTAAAAACACATTAATCATAGACTTTTGATATCCTCTAATGAACAATAGATTTAATCCTTGCTATGAAGGTCTACCAATAAATTCCTATGATTTATTTTAAATATATTAACTGATCCTATCTCTCCATATATTGTCCAAAAAATAGAAATCTGTCTGTAATTTGTAAATGCTGTTTCATGATTTAAACAGCAGTTTCCTTTCATCCAAGGGATATATAATTTTCATCAACATTCACTAATTTGACAATGTTTACATTTCAAGCTGCTATTTGATTCTAAAACTGACATGTTCTTTGCCTTGCAGATTATCTGGTTAACATTTTTTTAAATGAGTAAAGCAATACTGTTCCTTGAAAACATAACTATAATTCTCTAACCTCAGTTAACTCTGCTTGGTTAAGAAACAGTAACTACCAAGGGAAATGCAAACCCATTTTTACACATAGTTATGCCTTACAAAGAACAAACTACAACTCCAGAGAGCCACTATTCAAATTTTATATCACAATTTAAAACTGTTGTCTATGGTCCTTCCTTTTTTCTTTTTAATTATTCTCCAGTTTATCTCTCTTTTTTTTACTTCTTGCTTTAGCTTTTCTTTTATTAAATGGATACAAAAAACAAAGAAGAAAAAGAATACATAAAATTATAAAGAAAGAAAAAAGAAAGTTAAAATGAAACACAAATATACATGGCATAGACACACATACAGTACATATATAAAAGTTGTACAATAAATATTTCAATGAATATTTGATTACTCAAATATCATTAATTATAATATATAGAGAGTCCCCTTCGGGGGAGACGGAGCGGTAATAGAAATTGAAAGAATAAATAAAATAATCATCCATAGCTAATATATATTGTTAGATGATTGAAAATTGATGTTGGTAACATCAATTTTGCAGACTGCTGAATAGTTGAGACCATATAATTATCTTTCCAATGATGAACAATAAGTCTACACAAAATCCACTTTCTTTGTCCAGATGTCAACTTCCATATGATAGGAATAAAGCTCAAAAGAATATGAACATCTGAAAGTATTTTTAAAATATTCTTTTTTTAAAATGGAACACTTTAGTATTTCTTGTCCGAACAAAGGAAAAAGTGAATTTACTATTTCAACTACCAAAATGAACTTCTTATGCCAAAGCTTTTTTCATTTCATATTAAAATGAACAGGGTATCAGTGCTCATTCTGTTCAGTGGAACTTGTGCAGAAGCAAAAACTTATGATTGAATTGTATCCTTAGTTTTTACATTCTCTTTAGTCCACTCACATACATTATTCAGCACTGAAACTGTCAGAAGCCTGGCATTTCTGTAGATTTGTCTGTCACAACAGGAATACTATGCTTAAAATATACACTATATTTGCAGTTATGCACAGATCAGGCTTAAGGATATTTTTCCCCAAATAATTGCCTCCCTCCAAAAAAAGAAAAAGAAAAAGAAAGAACATGCAACTTGGAGATGTAAGTAGTCCAAGGGAAAGTATTCTACCATTCTTAATCAAAAGTGAGTTGTGTTTTCTTTGTTCTTCTAGATCAGGGCACACAAGTGTGCATGCTCACATGCACATGGACACTCACACAAATGGGGGGTTGTACATACACAGAAACATATGGGATATCTATTGTCATAGATAGGTCTTTTACTTTCATTTATTCTCATCATTCACATTCATCAGACACTATAGTCATTTTGGCAATACCCCTATTTTTTTTTTAATCCACTGGCACCTGGTAACTCCCACTTTATTCCTTCAGGGCTGCTCAGTGAATCATTTTGAGTTAGGTTGAGACAAAGCCCAGTGCATAAATGAAAGGAGAAATGAAGAAAAAAGCAGCCTTTATGACTGAGCATCTTTTCCTAATTTTTTCAGAATTATCTTTCTATCAAACTTAAATTGAACTTAAAAGAAGCAGAAAGAACTGTAAATGGAAAATACATGCTTTAAACATACAACCTGCCACTTCAAGGCTCTTTGTGCTAAAGGTTTCTTCCAGAATATCTTACAGGCCAAAAGAAAGTGATCACATTGTTTTCAGAGTACATGAATTCCACCTAAACTTTTCTTTCTTTTATAGCACTATATTTTGCCCATAAGAACTTGATGTCTAGCTTTTCTTTAATGCAAATATTGCTCATGTCTGATTAACAGTACATCTATTATAATTACATTATTTCATAAATAGGATCTGTATTTGTGCTGGATCAACATATTCAGGTCAGTCTTTTTTGCCATTTCCTCTTTCTAAGCAGGAGAACAAGATAGGAGAACAAGATTAGTTTTAAGTAGAGGAAACTAAAGCCATTTCTGTCATTTGAATAAAAGTTCTTTTTTTTTTTTCCAGATATTTTTTATTATTGCATTTAACATAAAACATAAACCAAACATATAATACATAACAATGAACATATATAACACATAGCAACAAACAAACAAAAAATTTCTTGTAAATACTCGATTTACAGTTTTCTCTTCTTATACCTCTTTTTTTTTTCTTCTTTTCGGCCCTTCTTTATTTGTACTTTTTTATTATTGTTATTATTGTTATTATTATTATTATTATTATTTGTTCTCTATTTAATGTTATATTCTTTTTGAATATATTTTATGAAGGGGTCCCATGTTTCATTATACTTCCCCATTTCTTTTCCTTTTATTAAATTTGTTAATTTGTCTGATTGCATTAAATCCATTACTTTTATAATCCATTCTTCTTTTGTTGGAATATTTTCTTGTTTCCAGTATTGGGCGTATTTTATCCTTGCAGCTGTACTTAGATACTGAAATAAAATCTTTTGTTTTTTATTTATATTATCTTCAATTTTACCCAATAAATATAATGCTGGTCTCATTCTTATTTCTTTGTCGAATATTTTACATACATATTTATGTATTTTGACCCAATATTTTTTTGCTTTTTCACATAGCCACCATACATGGTAGAAAGAACCCCTTTTCTTTTTGAATTTCCAACATAAAATAGAGTTACTCATTTTTGATTTAAATAATACCTCAGGAGACATGTACCATCTAAAAATCATTTTATATATGTTTTCTCTTAAATCATTACTTAAAGTAAATTTTATATTTTTGACCCAGATTTCTTGCCAATCTTCATATGTAATTTCAATTCCTAAATTTTCCTCCCATTTTTTCATGTATTTTTTAATTTTTATGTCCTTGGTTTTCATTTCCAGTAATGTTTTATAGATTTTAGAGATTAAATGTTCTTCCTCTTTTTTTAATATATTATCCCAATTATTTTCTATTTTTGTAAATTGATAATTTTTTTCGTCTATTTTATATTGCTCTTTTAATTGGAAATATGTAAACCAATGACATATTATATTTACATTTTCTAGTTCTTCCCTTGTTTTAAGTTTCTGAGTTGTTGTTGTTTATTCGTTCAGTCGCTTCCGACTCTTCGTGACTTCATGGACCAGCCCACGCCAGAGCTTCCTGTCGGCCGTCACCATCCCCAGCTCCCCCATGGTCGAGTCTGTCACCTCCAGAATATCATCCATCCATCTTGCCCTTGGTCGGCCCCTCTTCCTTTTGCCTTCCACCTTTCCCAGCATCAGCTTCTTCTCCAGGGTATCCTGTCTTCTCATGATGTGGCCAAAGTACTTCAGTTTTGCCTTTAATATCATTCCCTCAAGTGAGCAGTCTGGCTTTATTTCCTGGAGTATGGACTGGTTTGATCTTCTTGCAGTCCAAGGCACTCTCAGAATTTTCCTCCAACACCACAGTTCAAAAGCATCTATCTTCATTTGCTCAGCCTTCCTTATGGTCCAGCTCTCACAGCCATAGGCTACAGGGAATACCATTGCTTTAACTATGCGGACCTTTGTTGTCAGTGTGATGTCTCTGCTCTTAACTATTTTATCGAGATTTGTCATTGCTCTCCTCCCAAGAAGTAGACGTCTTCTGATTTCCTGGCTGCAGTCAGCATCTGCAGTAATCTTTGAGCCTAGAAATACAAAGTGTGTCACTGCCTCCACTTTTTCTCCCTCTATTTGCCAGTCATCAATCAAGCTGGTTGCCATAATCTTGGTTTTTTTGAGGTTTAACTGCAACCCAGCTTTTGCACTTTCTTCTTTCACCTTCGTCATAAGGCTCCTCAACTCCTCCTCGCTTTCAGCCATCAAAGTGGTATCATCTGCATATCTGAGATTGTTAATGTTTCTTCCAGCGATTTTAACTCCAGCCTTGGATTCCTCAAGCCCAGCATGTCGCATGATGTGTTCTGCGTACAGGTTGAATAGGTAGGGTGAGAGTATACAACCCTGCCGTACTCCTTTCCCAATCTTAAACCAGTCCGTTGTTCCGTGCTCTGTTCTTACCGTTGCTACTTGGTCGTTATACAGATTCCTTAGGAGGCAGACAAGATGACTTGGTATCCCCATACCACCAAGAACTTGCCACAATTTGTTATGATCCACACAGTCAAAGGCTTTAGAATAGTCAATAAAACAGAAATAGATGTTTTTCTGAAATTCCCTGGCTTTCTCCATTATCCAGCGGATATTGGCAATTTGGTCTCTAGTTCCTCTGCCTTTTCTAAACCCAGCTTGTACATCTGGCAATTCTCGCTCCATGAATTGCTGCAGTCTACCTTGCAAGATCTTGAGCATTACCTTACTGGCATGTGAAATAAGTGCCACTGTTCGATAGTTTGAACATTCTTTAGTGCTTCCCTTTTTTGGTATGGGGATATAAGTTGATTTTTTCCAATCTGACGGCCATTCTTGTGTTTTCCAAATTTGCTGGCATATGGCATGCATCACCTTGACAGCATCATCTTGCAAGATTTTAAACAGTTCAGCTGGGATACCATCGTCTCCTGCTGCCTTGTTATTAGCAATGCTTCTTAAGGCCCATTCAACCTCACTCTTCAGGATGTCTGGCTCTAACTCACTGACCACACCGTCAAAGCTATCTCCAATATTATTATCGTTCCTATACAGATCTTCCGTATATTCTTGCCACCTTTTCTTGATCTCTTCTGCTTCTGTTAGGTCCTTACCATCTTTGTTTTTGATCATACCCATTTTTGCCTGGAATTTACCTCCGATGTTTCTAATTTTCTGGAAGAGGTCTCTTGTCCTTCCTATTCTATTGTCTTCTTCCACTTCCGCACATTGCTTGTTTAAAAATAATTCCTTATCTCTTCTGGCTAACCTCTGGAATTTTGCATTTAATTGGGCATATCTCCCCCTATCACTGTTGCCTTTTGCTTTCCTTCTTTCTTGGGCTACTTCCAGTGTTTCAGCAGACAGCCATCTTGCCTTCTTGGTTTTCTTTTTCTTTGGGACGTTTTTTGTTGCCGCCTCCTGAACAATGTTGCGAACTTCTGTCCATAGTTCTTCTGGGACCCTATCTACTAAATCTAGTCCCTTAAATCTATTCTTCACCTCCACTGCATATTCCTTAGGAATATTAGTAAGCTCATATCTAACTGATCTGTGGGTCTTCCCTATTCTCTTTAGTCTGATTCTAAATTTTGCAATAAGAAGTTCGTGATCTGAACTACAGTCAGCTCCAGGTCTTGTTTTTACCGACTGTATAGATGTCCGCCACCTTTGGCTGCAAAGGATGTAGTCAATCTGATTTCGGTGTCGACCATCTGGTGAAGTCCATGTATAAAGTCGTCTTTTAGGTTGTTGGAAGAGAGTGTTTGTTATGCACAGTGAGTTGTCTTGGCAAAATTCTATCAGCCTATGTCCTGCTTCATTTTGTTCTCCCAGACCATGCTTGCCTGTAATTCCAGGTGTCCTCTGACTACCCACCTTAGCATTCCAGTCTCCTGTAATGAAAATAACATCTTTTTGGTGTATTATCTAGTAGGTGCTGCAGATCCTCATAGAACTGATCTACTTCTGCTTCTTCAGCATCTGTGGTTGGGGCATATATTTGGATCACTGTGATGTTAAATGGCTTACCCTGAATTCGAATTGAGATCATTCTATCGTTTTTTGGATTGTATCCAAGCACTGCTTTAGCCACTTTATTATTAATTATGAAGGCTACTCCATTTCTTCTGTGGTCCTCTTGTCCACAGTAGTAGATCTGGTGGTCATCTGATGTGAAGTGGCCCATCCCAGTCCATTTCAGTTCACTGACACCTAAAATGTCTATATTTAATCTTGACATCTCACCAATAACCACATCCAATTTGCCCTGGCTCATAGATCTTACATTCCAGGTTCCTATGGTGTGTTGATCTTTAGAACATCGGATTCGTCGTTCACCACCAGCACCGTCGGCCGCTAGCCGTCCTTTCGGCTTTGAGCTAGCTGCGTCATCACATCTGGGGCTAGTTGAACGTATCCTCTGTTCCTCCCCAGTAGCATTTTGACCATCTTCCGACCTGGGAGTCCCATCTTCCGATGGTATACCGACATATCTTTGGTTGTACTGATCCATTTAGTTTTCATGGCAAGAATACTGGGGTGGGTTGCCATTACCTTCCCCAGGGATCGTATTTAGTCTGACCTCTCTGCCACGACCTTCCCGTCTTGGGTGTCCCTTCACGGTTTAGCTCATGGTTTCATTGAGGTGCTCAAGCTCCAGCACCACGACAAGGTAACGATCTCCTTTGCTGGAGAAGTTTCTGAGTATTTCCTTCAAATTTTAACAAATTTTTATATCTTATATATTCTTTTTATCTTGACTCCCTAATCTGGTACATGCCCCTAGGGTTGACACCCATAGTGGAAGATTTGGTAATAGTGTTTTTTTGTATTTGTTCCAAATATTTAGCAAGGATTTTCTTATTATGTGGTTATTAAATGCCTTATGTATTTTGCTTTTATTATACCACATGTAACCGTGCCAACCATATCTATTGTCATGTCCTTCTAAATTCAGTAATTTTTCATTTTCTAGTTTTATCCAATCTTTAATCCATATTAGGCCACATGTTTCATAATATAATTTAAGGTCTGGCATTGCTAATCCCCCTCTATCTTTTGCGTCTTGTAAATATTTTAATTTTATTCTAGGTTTTTTCTTTTGCCATATAAATTTGGATATTTCTTTTTGCCATTTTATAAAAACTTGGTTTTTAATCATAATCGGGATTGTTTGGAACAAATACAAAAATCTTGGTAGTATATTCATTTTTATTGTAGCAATTCTCCCCAGTAATGATAACTGTAGATTTGCCCATTGTTCAAGATCTTTTTTAATTTCTTTCCATAAATTTTCATAGTTATTTTTATACAAATCTAAGTTGTTATCTGTTAGTTGTATTCCTAAATATTTTAATTTTCTGACATTTTGAAATCCTGTTATTTGTTCTAATTGACTTTTTTCTTCTTTTGTCATATTTAAATTTATCATTTTGGTTTTCTGTATATTAATTTTAAATCCTGATAAATCGCCATATTCTTGTAATTTTAAAATTAATTTTTCTATTGTATTTCTTGGGTTTTGTATTGTTATTACTAGATCATCTGCGAACGCCTTTAGTTTATGATTATCCTGTTTCAAACAAAGAAATTTCGAACATGCAAATAAACCAGGAAAATGGCTGGCGTACAAATTAAGGAAAGAAAAAGAAAAAAAAATCATTTCAAAAATTAGAGATAAGAATAAAGATTTGATATATAATGAAGATATCAAAAAGGCTTTCTTTGATTACTATACCAGACTATATCAAAAACAACAAATATCAAAAAATAAAATAGATGAATATATTGAAAAATGTAAACTAGAAAAATTAACAGAAGAAGATAAAGATTTTACAAATAATAACATTACAACACAAGAAATCAAAGATGCAATCAAAAGATTAAAAACAGGGAAAACACCAGGAAATGATGGTTTTATAGCCGAATATTACAAAAAATTTCAAGAACATCTAATTAATCCATTAAAAATTCTATTCAATTCAATACTACAAGGGGCAGATATACCAATATCATGGAGAGAAGCAAATATTGTACTAATACCAAAAGAAAACCAAGACTTAACAGAATGTAAAAATTATAGGCCAATTTCCTTACTAAACAGTGATTACAAAATATTTGCCATCATTCTTGCTGAAAGGTTAAAAAAAATTTTACAGAAAATTATTAATCAAGATCAAAATGGTTTCTTACCGAACAGACAAATAAAAGAAAATATAAGACATGTGATCAATCTAATTGAATACGCAAACGTTCATAACGAAAAACCAATAATGTTATTATTTCTAGATGCGGAGAAAGCTTTCGATAACGTTAATTGGGAATTTATGTTTAAAATACTAGAAAATAGAAACTTTGGGGAAAAATTTATAAAAGCAATAAGAGAAATATATAAAACTCAAAAAGCAAGAATAATGGTAAACGAAGAAGAAACCCAAGAATGTACAATAACAAAAGGCACAAGGCAAGGCTGTCCCATTTCACCATTATTATTCATATTGGTTCTAGAAGTATTACTGGATGAAATCAAGGTAAAACAGAATAAAAGTTCTACTATAATTTTTAATAACAGTAAGGCTGCCTTTAGCAGCTTTATGTTGTTCCTTTATGATATCGGGTAGGATGTCCTATAAGAACAATACTACACCATGACATAATATTGTTTCCAGAAGCATTCCCAAAGAATAAAATTATGGCTCTATCCTTGTTAATAGGAACAGCTATCTTTTAGCCCCTACAAATACTACTGCAGGTAATAAGTCAGTCTATATCACATAAGGCTGCGCAGCGCTTAGGATTCAAAGGCAAAACAGTGATTTGGAGCACATGTCTAGAATTCCTTAAACTAAATATCTCTTTTCCTGGACTTGTGTAGCAAATGGGGAGAGCAGACATGCACGCTTGAGAAAAGATGCAGCTACATTAAGGAGTTTCATATAGAACTATATGACCTCCCTTATCTGCTCTAAAGCACATTGTTTTTTAATCCGAAGTGCTGTAGAGCTTTAATGCCATCATTTCTATAGGACTGAAGAACTTTTGGATAGACAGAGGGTAAGGAAGGGAGGGAGGGAGGGAGGGAGGGAGGGAGGGAGGAAGGAAGGAAGGAAGGAAGGAAGGAAGGAAGGAAGGAAGGAAGGAAGGAAGGGCTCTTTGATAGCCACAACAAAAAGTGATAATAATATGGCAACAAAACTGGAGGACGCAGAGACAAAATTGTTGGCCTAGGCATGAGGCAGGACAAAGTTACTGCTTTACTAGTGCCAATTAATAAAGTACTATTGTATAGTTTGAGTCATGAGCACTTCTAAAATACTCAGTGTTGGTGTTAAACCTTCAAGTCCATTTCTGTAGCCCCAGGTTCCCTTAAGGGCTTCTGATCTTTCCTAGCCTTCACCTGTCCATTAATGGTCCTGCATAATACAGCAATCGAAGAACCTATACCTCCATTCCAAATGTAATTCAGATCAAATGTCTTTGTCCAAAATGGAGTGAATAATTCAAATCTATTTTGTGGGCTTCCACAAAGTTCCACTCCATTTGTTTGTTTGTTTGTTTGTTTAAAACTGTAGTATGCTGTAAAGGGAGACATCATGATAGCCCTCTCCAACAAGGTTGTCTTTTACATAAAATGCTTTGATTGAAAGGGAACAGAAGCAATTCTGCTCTAAATTCAAAGAGACCCTTTTAATTGGATTATTATTTCTAGCCTCGATAAGAGCACTTAGAGGTGTTTGGAGTTTTGGAAGCTGAAAAAACTTACTATTATCATAGAGTCCTTGAATTATGGAGTTGGAAGGGACCATGAATATCACCCAGTTTAATCTCCTGCATAATGCAGAGAAACCAGTTAAAACAACCTTGATAAATGGCTGTCCAGTCTCTTCTTAAAAACCTCTAGACATGGAGAATTCACAACCTCTATAGGTAAACCTATATGGATGATCTCTGGCAGGAGCGAGACAGAGGCAGTGCATCCATCCTGGCTCTCTTGGACCTCTCAGCGGCTTTCGATACCATCAACCATGGTATCCTTTTGGGGCAGCTCAGGGAGATGGGGGTTGGTGGCATAGTTTTGTGCTGGTTCACCTCCTTCCTCCAGGGCTGTTCCCAATCAGTGGTGATAGGGGAGGAGAGATCTGACCCGCAACCCCTCTTATGTGGGGTGCCGCAGGGTACGGTTCTCTCTCCTCTCCTATTTCATCTACATGAAACCACTGGGTGAGATCATCTGTCACCATGGGATGAGTTATCATCAATATGCTGATGATACTCAATTGTATATTTCCATCCCAGGTGAAGTAAGTGATGTGGTTGCCGCCCTATCTCAGTGCCTGAGGGCTATAGGGGCCTCGATGGGGAACAACAGGCTTCAACTGAACCCTGGCAAGACTGACAGGCTGTGGATTGATGGCCCCTTGGTATCCAGGAAGTTGTCATCTTTGGTTCTGGATGGGGTGGCACTGCCCCATTCGGAAACAGTGTGGAACTTAGGGGTCCTCCTGGACTCATGACTCCTGATTGAAGAGCAGGTGGCAGTTGTGGCCAGGGGGGCCTTTGCGCAGCTTTGTCTTGTGTGCCAATTACACCCATTCCTGGACCATGATGCCCTCCAAATGGTCAATCATACCCTTGTCATCTCAAATATAGACTATTGCAATGCGCTCTACATGGGGCTACCCTTGAAGAATATCCGGAAGCTACAGCTGGTACAGTACGCAGCCACACGGGCAATTTTAGGTGCACCAAGATCAGCACACATAACACCTTTGCTCCACAAGCTGCACTGCGTGCCGGTTTGCTTCCGGGTCCAATTCAAGGTGTTGGTTATAACCTTTAAAGCCCTACATGGCATGGGGCCAGGAAACCTGAGGGACTGTCTCATCCCCATAACATCGACCCACCCCACCCAGTCATGCAGAGAGGGCATGCTAAGGACCCCATCAACAAAAGAATTTCATCTAGCAGGGTCTAGGAGGCGGGCCTTCTCTGCAGTGGCGCCCGCCCTTTGGAATATCTTGCTCCCGGAGCTGAGGCAGGTTTCCTCATTCCCATCTTTCCGTAAAAATGTGAAAACCTGGTTCTGCCACTTTGCTTGGGATGGGAAAGGCAATAGCTCCTCCTGGGGGCGGCTAGTATCGTAATGTCCTCCCCATTATTTAAGATTTATCAGCCAGATTGTATTTAATACTTATTTATTATATTTATATTGATCATTGTAATTTTATATTTATATTTTAATTGTGGATTTTATTGTAAGCCGCCCAGAGTCCCCCCGTTGGGGGAGATGGGCGGTCATATAATTTGAAATAAATAATAAAATAATAATAAAATAAACCATTCCATTGCTGTAAAGGTAAAGGTAAAGGTTCCCCCTGCACATTTGTGCAGTCATGTCCGACTCTAGAGGCCGGTGCTCATCTCCGTTTGTTAGCCAAAGAGCCAGCGTTGTCCAAAGACGCTTCCACGGTCATGTTGCTGGCATGATGGACGCGGAACACTGTTACCATCCCACTGAAGTGGTACCTATTAATTTACTTGCATTTGCATGCTTTCAAATTGCTAGGTTGGCAAGAGCTGGGGATAGTGTGGGAGCTCACTCCATCACGCGGGTCTAGGGATTCGAACCTCCGAACTTGGGATCTTCCGATCGACAAGCCTGGCGTACAGATCATTAATTCTACCTTGTTATTATCACACAGTCTCTTGTCCTGAGCATTGTGGCAATACTTTGTGAACTGCAGTAACTAGCTGACTAGATTTAGGAAGTAATCTGGGGTGTGGGTAAGGGGGGGCAGTATGTTCAGTTCCATCTTAACCTCCAAATGTAGTTTTTTTTTCTTTGATAAATGATCAGTCAGAATGGAATGAACAAACTACTTACTGAAGGATAAGTATGATATCTACCTTTAATTGTCCTCTCATTTATCAAGGGGACAAGTTATGCCATATCGTTCTTAAAACCACCATCAGTTTTAGCAACAATAGGGGAAGAAAAAGCAACCAATAGCATACATTTGGAAATATAACTTTAAAGTGCAAACTCATTTTCTAATAAAAATAATCAGGTTTCCAGTCAATCAGGTTATTCCATTTCACTTTCCCTTTATGTTTTGCTTTTCCCATTAATTTTAAATATTCTATAGTTACTAAGCTTCCTCCTTCATATTGAGCTAGGTTGAAATGTTAAAAGTATTGTTTTCCCTATGTTTTAGTTTTATCCTTTATGGCTTTATTTGTTTACTGTTTTACATTCAGAAGCTGATGCCAGAGACCCTGCTTCAGATTAGTACAGTACATCCCCAGTGAAAGACATTATATGGATTCCAGAATAAGAAAGGCATTCTTGGTGGATTAGAGCATATATCCATATTCTCTTTATTTTCACCTCTTCAGAATAGGTGCTTTAATGTTCCTAAATTATGGTTTCTATTATGAAAGACAAAGCTGCAATAGGAAACAATTAACTATCTGAATTGTTTTTAAACTGTCTTTTGTTTGATGATGCAGTTTAAATTGGATAAGCACAAATTGAATCTTTCAAAATTATTGGTTATATCTGTGTGTCCATGAGAGTGAGAGTGAGAGTGAGAGTGAGAGTGAGAGTGAGAGTGAGAGTGAGAGTGAGAGTGAGAGAGATGTATTTATGATTTCGTTGTTATAGAAAGGAAAATAAATGGTTCTGATAGGATAATTATATTACTTTCAAGAGATAAAGTTCGATCTTAATCACTAACTAGAATCAGTCTTATAAAAGACATCATTTTAGTTACATTCCCTCTTCCAGTCTCTAGGGCCAATAGAACACTAATGTTATACATTAACCTGGCTGTTGCATAATTACACACATATAACATCATGGCTTCTCATACTGTAGGCAAACAGAAATAAACTCTTGGCATAAACTTTGCCAAGACAGATTATGTTATAATCAGGGCATTATTTATTTATTTTATTTTATTTATTTTCTATCCCGCCTTTATTAATTTTATAAATAACTCAGGCCGCCAACATACCTAATACTCCTTCCTCCTCCTATTTTCCCCACAACAACCACCCTGTGAGGTGAGTTGGGCTGAGAGAGTGACTGGCCCAAAGTCACCCAGCCGGCTTTCATGCCTAAGGCAGGACTGGAACTCTCAGTCTCCTGGTTTCTAGCCTATTGCCTTAACCACTAGACCAAACTGGCTTTCATACAACTATGTATATACTTTTTAATATATTATTAACAGAAGACATTAGAACCTGCCATAATTGCTTTGCTTTTAAGAAAATAAATATATGTTCACATGCATATGTTCCCATTTGCATGCAAGTAAATTCAAGTATCAGTATTTGCACATATGCACACAGAGTTTTAAATTTTATTTATGTATATTTTAAATCAAATATACATAAGACCCACTATAAAAAAATTAAAAAGAGATAAATTTGATTATGACCAGCACTACAATGATATTAATGTTTATGTTGGAAAAGATAAATAAGGCCCAAATCATCTGTGATTTAATAATGGGTGAGAAAGCTGACCTTCCATGTATGACTGAGAACTGGTTGGTCATGGAAGGGGACATTCCCTTATCAGAAAAGTGCTCACCAGATTTTATATGTGGCACAATCTACAAACCAGAGAAGGCATGATGGAATGGCCATAGTTATCACTGGTGGTTGACAGGGGCACTTCTTCACATATAAATAGGTGTGAGACCCAATTTGTGGAACTGGGCACAAGGGATTAGATGGGACTGCTTTATGTACCAGCCTCCCTGTGTGTAGCAGCCTCCCTCTCTGTGCTGATCCACTGTGAGTTGGATTCCAGCTACACAGGTGCTATGGAGTTGGCTGAGACACTGTCTTGCTTGATTACCTGGAATGGGTTTGAACTGTTCATCCTAAGCATTCTTGGGCTGCTAGTCTAACCACCTGTGTTTTAGATCCATGCCCCGCCTGGTTGATTAAGAACTCCAGGGGTGGGGGGAGTCATGTAGATGGATATTTGGAATGTGGAGTATGTGTTGATTGTTTGCTACTGGTATATAGATTTTTGTTTTTGTTTTTGTTGATATTGTTGGTTTTAATTGGAATTTGTCTTTTCCTTTGGTTTTATTGACGTGCATACTCATGATCATATGAGTTGGGCAGCCATAGAAATCCTCTTCAAAAAAATTGAATAGTTTAATACAAGGTCATTTTAGTCATCTTTTTATATCAATAAAATGAAAACCCTGATGCTTTAAATAAAATATATATGTTTCTATGTGTATAGTATTACAAGATAGCAATGTTCAATTAACATTGAGTTAAAATTCCATTTGATCCACTGTTCAGACTTAAATATAGATTGGACCATGTTCTACTCTGGAATCTGCATTATCGCTGAATTTGATAAGATATTCCAAGGATAACTTGGAGCATTTGTCTCTTGGGAGAGACAGCATGAAAGAATCATACGATTTGAACATTTAGGCCATTGAGTCCAATGTCCTACAGAATTTCATACAGGAATCCATTTAAAACCACTGAAGACATGTAACTATCCAGCATCTCACCAGCTCTCTGCTCTTACTGTATCATGTTTGAGCAAACTATCAATTAAAAAATGGCTGTTCCCATCTTCTAACATTTTAGGGTGCCACAGTGAACTCTGTCAACTTAGCTTTCCTTATCAAAATTAAGTACGTTTATCTATGAAACCTAGAAAGTAACTATAGTTTTATCCTGTAGCCTAGTACTGATAAAAAAACAAACAAGTATTGGTCCTTACAAAATATACTTTCTTTTCCCTCTGTCCATAATGTTGCAACTACAAATTTGCCAGCCCTCTGGTCAGAGAGGAAAGGAGATAAATTTTCTCTGAAGTCTCTGACTGGAGCACTAATGATTGGGTGATCTAAAAACTTACTTTACACATCTTCATACTCCATTTACCATATTTATATTTTGGGGACACTGGAAAAAAAAACCCTAAAATTCTGGAAACTTCTGTACTATTACACTATACATATTTCTTGAAAGTCTTCCATTCAGAGATTAGATTTCTTTGCTTAAGTTGTCTTTTATTTAGCTTCTGTTCATTTGGGCAAATTAGAAAAATCCCCATTAGGAAAAGAGCTCCTAATAAGCAACATTTTTAATGTTATATCAAGCTGTAAATCAAAGGCAGATGTAATGAACTTCATTACAACACATAATTTTTTTTAAAAAATGAAACTTTTCTAAACTACTGATTTGCTGCCTGTTTTTAAAATTTATTATACTGGATTTAATTTATTTTAGAATGTGTTAGACATTACTATTTCATATCACACCATGAAGATTTTGATTTCTGCATACGCCATCTGGAAAAGAAAAGCGCTAACATGAAGACATAAATGTGAATTAATATACTCCAGCAGATGGGGTGGAAAACAGAAATAATTTGGCAACTCAACATTGTCAGTCAAATACTAACTCCAAAATGGAGCCAAATCCACACCCAGTCTAATCTCATTGTGATTTTATCCAGAAATTCCACACCAGTTGTGATGTTAAAACAGTTGTTTTAACTGTTTAAGCAGTTTTAAGATTTCACTGAGATCAGAACAGGGTTACCAAACCTTGAAAAAATGTCCCTGCTAATTAATCAGTTGGTTAACTTATTAGTCTTTATCTTTATATATCATACGTATTATATATTAGAAGAGTTGTACAAGAAGGATGGAATTACTATGAATGCATTCCAATAATGATAAAGCACTGCCAAATCATAAGTAACCATTTAATTCTCTACAGATACTTTCAGGAATAAACTGCAGTGAATCAGTGGGTCTTACTCCTAGGGTTGTACAAATGTGCAACACTTCACTATAGGCCTCATCAATCTTCAACAAGCTATAAATTTACAGAGATGGCTTGCATCAGCAGATGAAGAATGGAAGTTTGTTTTGAAATGTGATTATCTCTACCTAGGTCTTCACATGGACATAACTCTGCATAGCTAGATTTAGAGCAACCACAGACAAGAATGCTCATGCCCTAGAATATATCATGTACTCGTCTTTTGTATGCCATTCATGTAATATTGATCAACAATTAAAAAATGCAATCTATATTTCTGGATAAATAATTAACTGATAATCACAACAATCTTCTGGCATTTGTTAGCATGCAGATCCCATTAGCAATCACATCTAAAATCCAGTGATACCTTATTTTTGTAAAAAAAAAATACAAAACAGAAAAAATAATTAAGTACAATTATAAATGACAATACAAAAGAAAAAATGAAATAAATCAGGAAATGAATTTATTAAATCAGGGCGAGAAGGAAAATAGTAATAATACTTATCAGAACAATTATAGATGCATTGATACATCTAAAATAACAAGTTAAAACTTGACCCCATAGAAACATATCAATCAGATTTATTAGTGTTGATGGAAAATTATCTCATAGAAAGTGTAATAATGTCTTCCATCCAGGGTTTTAGGTCAGGTTAATTAGAAGCTTTCCACCAGAATAAACAGTCTTAGCTGCTGCCCACACACAATCCAAAATAAATAATACTTTAAGAAGCTCCAGTTTTTTATATACTGTACATGTAATTCAACATCACATCCATATCTTTCACTATTATTTCTTTTCTCAGCAACCTATTTACAATCTTATGAATATTAAATTAACATAGTGTCAACTTACGGCTGGTCTATGCTTCATATTTGCCCCAGTTTGAGAACAGGCCAGCTACCAGGCCAGCTACCTGGGAGGCCAGAAACAAAATATGTCATTTTCAGCACTCAGTTAGTCTACTGGGAAAGCAACCCCCCAACCACATTTTTCTGGCAAAAGTAGTGTTCTCCCCCCCCCCCCCCACTACTTGAGCTCTGCCTGTTACACTTCATTCCATCTTATCCATCTTAGACAATGGCTGGTGTGTGCTCTGGGTGCCACTCCCTGCTTTCTGACTTTAAGTGGTATTTTCTACTTGGCTGCCTGCTATGAAAGGCTGCACTTTGTTGTTTGTTTGTGTGTGTGTGTGTGTGTTTGTGTGTTTTGTTTTTGTCTTTTTAAGTTCATTAGTGGAATAGTGAAATGCTGACCATTCCTTTTTTTGTTTGTTTGTTTGTTTTTTCTTCTTTTAACAGGTTCAGAAGAGGAATGGTGAAATGCTGGTCATTTCTTTGCTTTTTTTGACAACAACAGCAGCAAAAAAACTAGGTGAAATAAACAAGAGTTCTGCTAAGTTTCCACTTTCAGCCCAAGAACTGCAAGACTCTTGTGGGATTTTTTTTCCCCCTCCACCAGTCCCACAGAAGGGAAATCAATTGGCACTTACTTTGCTGGTACAGGTGGGAAGAGAAAAGAAGCAGAGGACTCTACCAATTGGGAACTATGCTGATTGTATTCTGGACAGAAGAAGGAGCTGAGACCTAGAAAAGGATTTCTTAAGCCATCTTAATTTCCAAAAACAAATTAAGAAATATTTAATTTTCTGTCCCATCTATTAATTTTTAAAAGGATATTATCTAAAACAGTGATAACTGTTGTATAATTTTAAGATGCAGTCCTATACACACATCTGAGGGTATAACTCAAATGTACTTAAGCTTTTTTTTTTAATGCCATGTATTTGTGGTCTTGCATATTGGTAAAATATTCTTAGGTAGCATTCTTTACCAAAAGTTATCTTATTGATATTCTGGAAAATATGCATCACTGCAAGTAAAATCAAATATTATTAGCAACTGTAAGGGAGTGATTTTGCTACAGGGTTGGCTGGGGATGGCAAGGTTAAAGTTCTCACACCATCACCACTACCTACCAGTTCTGGTGAATGTAAGATTTCTCTGCTGATCTTTTTTATGTCTAAGACTTTGACTTTGTTGTCAAGTTAATGGGGGATTAATTGTACAGAGAAGAAAGGTGGACTGCAATCCCCAGGCTCTGAAACCTACACAGAGAGCATCCTAGCAAGGCCACATATGCAGCCTGAAAGATACGCACATGTATATTGGAGAGTGAACCTTGCTAAACACAGGGGAACATCTGAAGTCAATAATTATGTAATTATTCCATGGGTTTTAGCTGAACTATATTACTATATTCAACTTGCAAATCAGAATATTTATTCTGAAATAATTACATGAACTGTGTTGTTGGAAGAAAATTCTGACAGTGCCTTGGACTGCAAGAAGATCAAACCAGTACATACTCCAGGAAATAAAGCCAGACTGCTCACTTGAGGGAATGATATTAAAAGCAAAACTGAAGTACTTTGGCCACATAATGAGAAGACAGGATACCCTGGAGAAGATGCTGATGCTAGGGAAAGTGGAAGGCAAAAGGAAGAGGGGCCGACCAAGGGCAAGATGCATGGATGATATTCTGGAGGTGAAGGACTCGACCGTGGGAGAGCTGGTCTATGAAGTCACAAAGAGTCAGAAGCGACTGAATGAATAAAAACCAAAAATGGCTCTTCCTTATAATTCACAGGAGCAAGTGATGGATTCATTAAATTGTTGCCAATTGTAGAGTGCTGCAGAGATAATCTTGAAAGAAATATGTAGCAACAGTTACAAAACCCTGCTTTTAGCCCAGGAAATGAGGAAAGCATAAAAAGTAAACTCAAACCCACTTCACCCTGGGGTATAAAAGGGAGGAAAGGGAAACACAGTCAGGCTTTCAAGTTTCTGTTACTATAGCCTTTTTCAATCTTGGCAACATTAAGACATGTGAACTTCAACTCCCAGAATTCCCAGCCAGCACATATCTTAAAGCTAACAAGGTTGAAAAATACTGCTATAACCTGTATCAGTAAAAGTATATTTGCGGGAGAATTAGATGGCGACAGTCATTGAAGGTAACAAGCCTGCATAGAAGATGGAGAGTCATGCTTAATGTCCAACACATGACCACTAGTTAGAGTTTGGGGAGATGGAATACAGTGACCCTGTGAGTTAGAGTTAACCAAGTATTTCTGCACATGTTTGGGGTGAGCACCCTGTATTAGATATGCACCATGTTGCTGGGGGAGAGAGCTACTGGGGTTTTCCTTACTTGTACATTTGGTTTTGCATGGTTATTGTTGCCTGCATAAACTTTACACGGTGGTGGTGGTGGTGGTGGTAAGAAAATTGTATCTTGCATGATGAACACAAAAAAATTATATGATTAGTTGCACCTTCAGCTTTTTTCTTGAATATCTACAAAGTGCCATAAGGTAGATAACTGTTTAAAGAAATGAGATTTTCAAAACTAATTTTTGATATGGCACTGAACTATTCATACATTACTTAATTCTTAATAGTCAGTTGTAACTAAAAGCATACCAGATATCCACATTTATAAATGGTTTCTTCTGTTTCTAAGACCTTTGAGTGGAAACTATTATTTGAGAACAGGAATGCTTGGATAATATAATCTTAATCAAACAATATCTTCAAAGAAGGAAGAATGCATGTGAATGTAAGTGAAACACCTATTTTCAAATTATTAAAGCAGTTGTATCTTTTCCCAGGCTTCTTTACAAGCTGGTCTTGGTTGTTTCTGTATGGGTGCATGAGGAAAATGTGAAATAAATTGGCTATAAATGCACATGCCTGCACCTTCATGCAGAGATAGCTGGGAGCTTCTGAAAAAAGAACCTGGAACCTGGACCTGGAAAAAGTCACTGCTGCTTTAATGGGTAAAAAGATATGTTTTCTAAACACTCCCATGTTTTCCAAAACACCTCTTTTCTATGACAGGATCTACCTCTTCAACAAAATATAAAAAAATAGTATTGCTGAAGGAACAGTATTTTATTCAGTTGAAGACTTGATAGTTCTAACTTTTCTTATATTTCTTTGTACTCAGTTTATTTTTTATTGTATAATTCTGATTGTCTGTTGTAAATTTGGTGACAAAAAGATTAAATATCTCAGGTGAATTATTCACAGCATTATAAATTTGTACAAACAGCTCATACTAACACATAAAACTATATCCAAGACACTATATTCTACCATTGACAATTCAGACTCATATTTTATTCCTTACATAAATTACCTATTTGCATTCAAACAATAACTTAATTGAGCTACTTCTGGAAGAATATTAGATTGAGAGATTGCAGCTAATTCAGAACATTTAAATTATGGGTGCATTTTTTCTGATTATATGTCACTTACCAGTCTGCTACTCAGATGTAAATATTTAAACAGCTTCTTCTTTTTATAAATGGCCATTGTACAGCAAATCAATTGAATTACATATAATATACAGCAAACATGTCAATACTATTTATACTGTACCCAAATAGCTCTATCCCAAACTGATTTATCAACTGATCACCCAGAACTGCAGTATGGTATAGAGTAGAGAAGTAGGCCAAAAATCTTTAAATGGCATGGGTTATAGTTATGTTCTGAATTATATTACATAAAGTGCAGTTTAGACCATATTGCTGCTGTTCCTAACCTCTATCCTTTCTGCAGAATGAGACGCCCCATCCAGAGAAAGTGCCTGGAGGCTGTAGGGATCTGGATGGGGAACAACAGGCTTCAGCTGAACCATGATAAGACAGGGTGGCTGTGGGTTGGGGGCTCCTCGGCATCCTGGAACTTACCATCTTTGGTTCTGGATGGGGTTGCATTGCCCCAGACTGATCCCGTGCAGAACCTGGGGTTTCTCCTGGATTCATCACTCCTGCTGAAAGAGCAGGTGGCAGCCATGCCCAGGGGAGCCTTTGCCAAACTTCTTGTTGTGCACCAGTTACACCCCTTCCTAGATTGGGAAGCCCTCTGGTCAGTCACTCATGCCCTACTCATCTCCCATATAGACTACTGCAATGCACTCTACGTGGGGCTACCCTTGAAGAGCATCTGTAAGCTACAACTGGTTCAGAATGTGGCCACACAAGCAGTTTTAGGAGCCCCAAGGATGGCGCATATAACACCTTTGCTGCGTGAGCTGCATTGGGTGCCAGTTTGCTTCTGGGTCCAATTCAAGGTGTTGGTTATCACCTTTAAAGTCCTACATGGCATGGGTCCAGGTTACCTGAGGGACCGCCTCACCTCCATTACATCGACCCATCCCACCCGGTCAGGCATAGAGGGCATGTTACGGACCCTGTCTGCAAGAGAATTTCATTTGGCGGTGTCCAGGAAGCGAGCCTTCTCTGCAGTAGCCCCCACCCTCTGGAACACTCTGATCTGACCCTGTCCATGAGAGATTGTTGATTGGCAGGGTCCAAGAAAAGGGCCTTCTCTGCCATGGCCCCCGCCCTGTGGAACACGTTGCCCCCAGAGGTGAGGCAGGCCCCAACTCTCCCAGCTTTCTGAAAGGGAGTGAAAATCTGGTTTTGCCACCTCGCTTGGGGTGGGAGGGGGAATAGTCAATTATGGGGGTGTTTGGCGCTGTGATGTGGCCCTGAGGAATTTTATTGAGATTGTTTGTTTGTCCATCTCAGATTTTATATATTTTTTTCTTAATTTTTATGCTGCCTTCATTATTTTTATAAATAACTCAAGGCAGCGAACATACCTCATACTCCTTCCTCCTATTTTCCCCACAACAACAACCCTTTGAGGTGAGTTGGGCTGAGTGAGAGTGACTGGCCCAAAGTCACGCAGCTGGCTTTCATGCCTAAGGCGGGACTAGAACTCACACACTCCTGGTTTCTAGCCCAGCACCTTAACCACTAGACCAAACTGGCTCTATTTTCTATTTCTATTTCTATTTCTATTATTTCTATTATTTCTATTATTTCTATTTCTATTTCTATTATTTCTTCTATTTCGCACTTGTTTTTATTATTTTAAACTCTTGCTATTTTAATTGAATTGTAAACCGCCCAGAGTTGCTTGGCAAGATGGGTGGTGAAAAAATGTGAGAAATAAATAAATAAACAAACTATAAACATAAAAACACTGGATAAGATTAAGACATGTTTGGATTATCCCATGTATTTAATTTCTTTATGTTGGGTAGGAAACCATTAGCATTCTACTTTATTGCAGTAGTCAAAAATTTTCAGCATTACATCATGCCACAATAGGTCTCATGGAGGCTTATTTTCAAGAAGAAAGTATCATTAAATTTAAAGGAACTTACTTGCATTTTAGTTGAATGTATCCCAACCTTACTGTTTTGAGGCATAATGTTACTTACTAATGCTTCTTCAAACCCTTCCCCTCTTATTTGCCCCATTTTTTAAGATCTGTAGAGCCATATTAACAAAGAAATAAAGGAAGTTTTATCTGTTTGAGGTAGACAATTGTGGGGTTTTGTTTTGTTTTTTACTTTCATTTTTAAAAAGCCTCTGCTCAAGTTCACTGTAATTCAATCGCAGCAGTGTTGGGAATCTCTTCCTGTATTCTTCCTGTATTTTCAAACAATGGCAAAGGAAATAAAGATGTAATCACATATTTAAAATATAAACCTTCCTTCTTCATTGCCAGTAAACAATGCCTCTTTCACATAAATTGTCATCAAGACACAACAAAACAAGTCTATTTGACAAGGAATAAAGAATCCCACCAATAAGGGGTAGGATTCAGGAAAATTTTACAATGCACACTTACCTACAGATAAGTTTAATGTAGTGGTACTTATTGAACAACATACTTTCTACCTTAATCCAACTCTGAATAAAATATGAAACATTGTGTTTAATAAGAAAATAGAAGTGAGTCATCTAGGTCTATAAACAAAGCCGTTTGATGGCTATTAGTGTATATCTACTTCAGCCACCAGCAGATAGCTTGTGATAGTTCACAATTATGTTTCTCTGGTGATCTGTCTTTCAACTATTGTCAAATATAGTTATCACTGTTATGTGTGCATGAATGTTAGAAACTACAAAGGAAAAGTGAAACAATTTTCCATTTGTTAGAGTTTCAGTATAATGTGTAATACCCTTTTTAATAAAACAAAAATGAGGCCACTGTATAAATCTCTTGAATGGCATTTGAAAAGAACCCAGATAGGCTGGTGAAAAACAAATGGCAACTAATGTATCTTTCACATTGGCTGTGGCAGTGATTTACTATGTTGTCTGTGAAGCTAAATATACATCATAAATCCCTCCAACAGGAGTCTTATTATGTTCATCCATCTCTTCCCTATGAACCAACATTTTCTCCTTTCATAAACCCTTATTGTTTAAAAAGGGATACATTATATGAAATATAATGTAGGTGAAAGCCAGAGATCTTCCATTAACCTAATGAGGACTTTGTCTGCAATTGTAGAGTAAAGGCACAGAAAAAGTGATGTTATCATTAAAAGCATTTCTCTGAGTGACATTGGACCACCTATTTTTTGTTGAGCTACCAAAAAAAAAAAAAACACCACCTGGCCATACACATTGTATAAACTTTTAGTGCTTCACAGATTATTTTCCTTTCGCATAAAAGATATTTTGCAAATTCTGTCAAGTAATGCAGTTTGAAACAGAGGGAAAAAATGGCAAAGCATGTTAAACAGAAACAATTTGTTGTAAAGGGCACAATTCATCTCTTTTTCGTGAAGGTAGAAGCAATATGGAGTTTCTACCACCTTCATTTCTGAGCAGTATCAAAAATTTATTTTGCTTTTTTATTATAATTCTCATTCAACATGATGGGAAGAAATTGCTTTCATTTTTTTCCCAAATGGAGAAAACTGCTAAAGTTGTCATTGGTGGGCATGGGCCAGCATTTATCATACATGTAAAATAGGCACAGTACGTTTGCGTGAGTTTTCTGTTTTTTTACTGTACAATTATGTCTCTGCAGCCTTTTATATTTCTAATGATTCAGTTAAATTCAACACACACCCACATACACCCATCCTGGAGTTACTGTAAGGCTTTCTCAGAACCATGAGCATGGCACTCTGAAAATGTGTAACAAAATAACAATAGTATTCTTACTTACCCCATACCAAACTCAAAAGTACTATTGAAAGAACATTTAAACACTCAAGAGTGAGGAAGAAAAGCAGCAGCCTTTTTCAGAAAAGCAGAATTTAGAAGAGATTTCTCCACAGCATTACATTACACAATTCTGAATATAGCATTTTAAATGACAATGAGAGAGGATTGGTTTAAACATCAGATCCATATATAAAATGCCACATGGAATTAGTTGCACAATCTTTATATACAGTATATTTTTGTAAAATTTTAAACAACCCACAGAAAGTATTCTTATAATGAAATTCAAAAACGTATTTCAAGTCCATGTTGTTTGTTGTTGTTTATTCGTTCAGTCGTTTCCGACTCTTCGTGACTTCATGGACCAGTCCACGCCAGAGCTTTCTGTCGGCTGTCACCATCCCCAGCTCCCCAATGGTTGAGTCCGTCACCTCCAGAATACCATCCATCCATCTTGCCCTTGGTCGGCCCCTCTTCCTTTTGCCTTCCACTTTTCCTAGCATCAGCTTCTTCTCCAGGGTATCCTGTCTTCTCATTATGTGGCCAAAGTACTTCAGTTTTGCCTTTAATATCATTCCCTCAAGTGAGCAGTCTGGCTTGATTTCCTGGAGTATGGACTGGTTTGATCTTCTTGCAGTCCAAGGCACTCTCAGAATTTTCCTCCAACACCACAGTTCAAAAGCATCTATCTTCCTTCGCTCAGCCTTCCTTATGGTCCAGCTCTCGCAGCCATAGGTTACTACAGGAAATACCATTGCTTTAACTATGCGGACCTTTGTTGTCAGTGTGATGTCTCTGCTCTTAACTATTTTATCAAGATTTGCCATTGCTCTCCTCCCAAGAAGTAGACGTCTTCTGATTTCCTGTCTGCAGTCAGCGTCTGCAGTAATCTTTGTGCCTAGAAATACAAAGTCTGTCACTGCCTCCACTTTTTCTCCCTCTATTTGCCAGTCATCAATCAAGCTGGTTGCCATAATCTTGGTTTTTTTTAGGTTTAACTGCAACCCAGCTTTTGCACTTTCTTCTTTCACCTTCGTCATAAGGCTCCTCAACTCCTCCTCGCTTTCAGCCATCAAAGTGGTATCATCTGCATATCTGAGATTGTTAATGTTTCTTCCAGCGATTTTAACTCCAGCCTTGGATTCCTCAAGCCCAGCATGTCGCATGATGTGTTCTGCGTACAGGTTGAATAGGTAGGGTGAGAGTATACAACCCTGCCGTACTCCTTTCCCAATCTTAAACCAGTCCGTTGTTCCGTGCTCTGTTCTTACCGTTGCTACTTGGTCGTTATACAGATTCCTCAGGAGGCAGACAAGATGACTTGGTATCCCCATACCACCAAGAACTTGCCACAATTTGTTATGATCCACACAGTCAAAGGCTTTAGAATAGTCAATAAAACAGAAATAATTATATTTAATAATTATAAAATAATAATAATTCAAGTCCATCTGGCCCCTTAATCCATTTATAACTTTCCAAAATCAACGTTTTATTCACCCTTTTGCTGTTTATTCAAAAAAACATTTTTTTAAGTCCTTAAGCTTGCATGAAACTTCTTTCATCAAGGATAGAAGGAAACTCACCTGGTGTAATGAAACTTGCCCTTCTGAAGGTTCTTAACATCCAAAAAGCCATTAACAATTTATGGCTTTTAATTAATTAATTTAGCAATTTCCTAAAATGGTTAAGAAAGGAAGTATGTGAATCCAGTGTCCTTTTGAAGGTGCCAAACCGTGGCTTAGGTGAGATGATTTCCCCCCAGCTTCCAGAGCCCCAAAACCTGCTGGAGACTGCTGTCCTACAGTCTCCTCATGGGGAGTCACTTTATGGAACACTTCTGGGTGATCCTGGCCCTATCCTTGCTCTAGAGAGGAATTCTGAGAAGCCAATCCATTCTCCGACTCCTCTTTCCACTGCAGTCATTGGCTCCGCTCTCTCAGAGCTGTCTTCAGTCCACCATTGCCTCCCTGGAAGTCCGCTTCTCAACAGGATTATATATACAAAACAGAAACAAACAAAACATTGAGGAAGAGAGGAAAGGAGAAGATAAACTCATAGAAAAGAATAGGAAAACTGTCACGATCTGGGGCAGGGGGGAGTGCTGCCCTCCCAACACCATGATCCAGAATGTATGCAAAAATAGACAACTGCCAGCTGGTGCCTATGAAACTCTAAGTTAAAAAAATGCTTCTTATTATTAAAAATATAATTAAAAATAAATAACAGATTTTTATATTTTTTATATATATTATAATTTCTCTGTTTCATAGAGAAATTTCACAGGCATGGAGGAGGTAATCTGTGTAAGGACACAATGAAGGCAATGAATCAAAGCCCTTGCCTGCCCCCAAATGATCAATGGAGAAAACAAGAGCATGAAAAAGACAGAGAGAGCATTGCCTGCTAGGCCAGCTGAAAGGTTGCAAGCAAGGGGGCAGGGATAAGATATAATAGGATGGAAGGCCCTTGATGCAACTGGAGAAATCAATAGTATTCTCCTTTCTTTCTTCCTGCCTTCTTGTCTTCTGTGTTTTGATTCTCCCTTTCCCACCTCCAGCCTCTATATAAGCCATGAAGAAAAAATGGTGTAGAGTAGCCCAGCTGTAAATAATCTGCACTGGCTTTTTTATTTGACCACAGGTTATGCAGGAGAATGAATTATCTCTCTGTTTTAAGAATCCTGTGGATTGTTTCCTCTGTTCTCCAGCTGAAAAAAGGCCAAGGCATGACTTAGCAGGGTCGGTGTGTGTCTGTATGGGTTGTCTCTGTCTGTGTGTTTGTATGAGAGAGAGAGAGAGAAAAGGGGAAAGAGAAAAAGAGAGAGGAGGAGAGAGAACTCGTTTTCCTCTTTGCATCCCCCTCCTTATTTGCTTAAGGATTTGAAGCAGGCTCTGCAGCTCTGTGAATCAGGCAACTCTCACTGCACTCAAGATCAACCCTTGCTCATCTAATACATGTGCATAGGAATCCATGCTTCCTTAACCCCTCCCCATGCTCACTGTCTCCATTCTGAGAATAGTTCATAAAATAACAAGTTGCTCAGGAAAGGTACCTGAAAAATATCTGAGAGCCACAGAGGGGCATTTGCAAGGTGAAGGAAAAAGGAGCTTTTCCACTGCACTGAGCAGTAACCTCCCTCCCCCAAGCTGTCAGCTATATCTTAGGGGGTTTTGTTTTGTGTTTTTTTGTTTTGTTTTGTTTTGTTTTGTTTTGTTTTGTTTTGTTTTGTTTTGTTTTGTTTTGTTTTGTTTTGTTTTGTTTTGTCACAGGTTTAGCAATATTCCAAAAAAGTGATGTTGCAGACTAAGGCTAGCCCTGTGTCAAAAACATACCTGTATAAAATCCAAGAGTAAAATCAAAGCAATCCTTGACAAACAGCTAAACCCAATTGTCTAGCCATCTGCCAGAACTTACTTACTTACTTACTTACTTACTTACTTACTTACTTACATACATACATACATACATACATACATACATACATACATACATACATTTATAAGGCCACTCAACTGAAACAATGTGACTCTGGGCAGTGTACAGCATAAAATACAAACAATAAATAAAAAGAACACCATATAACAATAAGCCATTACAGTATATCAATGTAGAATGGCATCCAGCCTTTCCAGCCCTAGGCCATATAAAGAAGAGCAATTAAGGGTTGTATTCCTGCAGTTGATGATCTTTGGTGAAAAGGGAAATTAAGGCAAGAATATCCAAGCTTAGAATCTTGGCACTACATAGGCCTGCCTTTGATGAGCATTTGGCTGGTCCACAATGCAGCAGTGCTTGCAGTACTGGGTGTACCATAGTGTGCCCCCACCTAACACCACTGATATGTGAGCTCCACTGGCTCCCAGTAGGTGTCCTGCAATTCAAGGTGCTGGTTGTCATCTTTAAAACCCTACCTGGCACGGGGACAGATTACTTGCCTCTTTCTGATAGTTTCTACTGTCCCACCAGATCTGGCAGAATGGACATGCTTTGGGTCCCCTCAGTGAAGTAGTGTCACCTGGCAGGTCCTAGGAAGTGCACCTCTCTGTCCTTGTGCCTGCAGTATGGAACAGCCTCCTTCTGGAAATACAGAAGGTCATGAGCTATGAATTTCAGAAGGCTGTAAAGACCTGGCTCTTCCCCCAGGCAGTGGAGTTTGGAAGTTAGTTATTGGATCTCTTGCATGGATAGATGTGATGTTTGTATTTTGACATTCTCAGCTGGTGGGGAAGAGGGGTGTGACAGGTTCTTCTTTGTGTTTTGTGGTTTGACTTTTTTTTCCAAGTTTGTTTGCAACGAGAGTTTTATTGGATAGATGGACAGCCATATAAATTTGTTAAATAAATAAATAAATAAAGCAAGCTCAAGTAAATAAACAAACTTGTTTCACATTAAACTTGTGAGCCTTAAGTGTTTTGGTTAGCATACAAGTTTGGGTGTAGCATAGATCTTTATTTGTGCCATTCCTAGTTATCACCTATTTCAAACATTGCTAGGGCAACAGTATGGAATAAAATATCACAAGAAAGTAGCAACAATGTTACTAAAGTAGTATAAGAACACATCCAATTTACATGCTATAGTTTGAAAGCATGCAGGAAATGTCTCATTGAAACCCTTAAATTGTATATAGAGAAAGAATGACAGGAAATAATAATAATAATAATAATAATAATAATAATAATAATATATTATATTATATTATATTATATTATATTATATTATATTATATTATATTATATTATATTATTATATTATATTATAATATTATTATATTATTATAACTATTCATTACATTTCTATGCCCAATAAGTTTGGGCAGCTCAAAAGTAAAAATATTAAAAACAAGAAAAAATACAATAATAGACTCAAATAAAAGAATGGAAGATGGCAAGGGTAACAATGAAAGAGAAACAAATCCACACAATTCAAAGGGAGCTTTATTCATCCTCGCCAGAGGACTGGGCATTCCGACTGTCCCATCCACAAATACACTTTCGTACTATTTACAATACAATGGCATAATTCTGAATTGTTCTGCTAAAAGAAAAACACACAAAAATGCAATGAAGTTTCTAGAAATCTACTGTAGTCCATGAAGGTTCTCAGTCATCCAGGTGGAATTGTCTGTAGCTTGAATCATGTCAACTGGATTTCTATTTTCTCAGTGGAAACGTTTCGCTCCTTATCCAAGGAGCTTCTTCAGTCTGAAGAAGCTCCTTGGATAAGGAGCAAAACGTTTCCACTGAGAAAATAGAAATCCAGTTGACATGATTCAAGCTACAGACTACTGTAGTCCAGTTTTTAAATATATTTCATGTATTCAATTTAGATGCTATTGCTCTATTTTTTATACATTTAAAGTAGATTGGTTTTATATAAAATTATAAATGACTAATTATTTCTTATAATTATTTCTTCTTTTGTTCTATTCAAAACTTTTAATAAAATTATTTGAAAAGAAAAAAATACAATGGAGGAACACAAAGCAATTACTGAAATATATGTAAAAACCGCCTCCCAGCAATAGTTCTTGCTATTAACAAGCAGTAAAATTGGGGATACCATTTCACTGACATTGCTTAGAAAAGCAAGGAGGAAGAGTGGTATAAAAATGAAATAAATAACATAAAATAACATCATCATCCTGTGTAATACTCCAATCATGGCATTTTTGAAAGAATATTGATACAAAATTGGTGGCCACCACACAAGAGTTGTTAAAAATCTTTGTGTGTTTTTTTTTCAAAATATATGAAAAACAAAATTATGGGGGTGGGGTGCACAGTTTCAGGCATAGAATATTTTTCTGGTAAAGTTCAGTGCTTCTCTAACAATGATTCAGCCTACAGGTCATTTAGTGCTGCAATATTTGATGATACTGTATATAAGAAAAATATGATAATACTGGAGTACACTATTAAGAACAAAATAAAACAGTCCCACGGCTATAGTTCAATGGTTGAACTATAATAACTATAATATATAACTATAATATCCCATAGCAAATTGTTGCTGTGTTGTATGAGATATACTTATGTATATCTCATAAGTACTAGGACTCCTATAGGAGCCATTATAGGATATTGGGTGTTACAAACTGGGAGGAGGGTAATTTAAAACCTCATGGAAGAACCCTTGTCCTAAGGATTTTCCAATAAAAGATACTTATGATCAACTGCCATCAGTTAGGCTGAAACTCCTGAAATATCCTAGTGTGTCTAGGCAGAGAATTATTAGTATATTTCAAAGATATCCATTTCTCCTCCTCCTCTTCCTCCATGATCTCTACTCTGTTTTGTATGTGGAGGGCAATTGAGAGCCATCTTTTTGGAGGGGACACTGCCTAATCAAGCAAAATGTTCCAGTATCTGGACACACTTTCCTGATTATCCTGCAGTCAAATAACAAATATGTTAACTAGTTTTCACCAACTGAACCATTATATTACAAGGATTATATGGGAAAAGCATTTTTTTTAAAAAAAAATAAGGGTGGTGGTGGTTGTGGAGGGAGAAGAAATTCTATTTATTCAGGGCACAATTTGCCAAGTGCTTTAGGTGATAGGGCATCATGGCTCAGTGGGTAAGATGTCAGGCTTGCTGATCGGAAGATCGCAAGTTCGGAGGTTCGAATCCCTAGCCCCCCGTGATGGAGTGAGCTCCCCCACTAGCTCGAGCTCTTGCCAACCTAGCAATTCAAAAGCATGCAAATGCAAGTAGATTAATAGGTACCACTTCGGTCGGTAGGTAACAGCGTTCCGCGTACGTCATGCCGGCCACATGACCATGGAAACGTCTTCAGACAATGCTGGCTCTTTGGCTAACAAACGAAGATGAGTACCGGCCCCTAAAGTCGGACACGACTGCACAAATGTGTGGGGGGAACCTTTACTTTAGGTGATAGTGTTATGCTATATGAAAAACTAGGGGGCTGGTCACACTGGACTAGATAGACCAGTAAACAGTTAAGTTACAAATAAGATTCAGTTGTGTTGCCTGGCAGCCAGCCTATTTGTCAATATATTTAATAACAGTTATTATGACAGGGATTCAAGTTAACCTACTGAACTAGTTCTCTGATGAAAAATATGGTATTTATTGAAACAGTGTCATATTAACTAGACCATCATCAGTGAAAATGACAAGTACTTTTAAAAATGTACTGATACTTCAATGTATCATTCATATACCTTATGAGAATAATGCACATGCTTATTTAATCTAAGTACAGACCACTTTTCAGAAAATCTGTCTAAATGTTGGTAGCTTTCCATGTGTGACCTTTTGGAGTCATTTCTAATTAGACACTATAAGAAGATATAACACAATTGCAACTTAGTTTTTTTGCCTTATATACAGTAGATGGGTTGAAAAATCATCCCTTTGCTATTCTGCTTCTTCTGAAAGCACAGATGAAATAATAGACAAAAGATTATCAAAAACATATCCACAAAAAGATGTACGTATTCAATGGTTACAATTAATAAGGTACCCTCCACCCAAAAAATATAAAATCCTGATACATTGATGAGATGGAAATTATAGAACAGATTCCCTTAAAAGGCTTATTAGTCTACACATGCTAGTTCTCATAATGTACCTAGTTAAAAGTACAATGGGACTGCAGACAACCAAGCTCAGAGAGCACCAATGACTCCACAGTTCAACCCTGAGCTACATGTATTATTTTCTATTGGTGCAGATATTATTAAGTATTTCTTCTAGTTTAATAACATATTTAGCAAATTCATGAATAAGTTGAAGCAAACTAAATATTTTTATCTTTCCAGTTTTCAGCAGAAAAAAAATTAGTTTTATATACAGTAAGTTGAAGATAACAAATGATTTTGTTTATAGGGGAAATGTCCAGAAATTGATCCTATGAAGATTTATTCATTGTCTAATTGATTTCAGTAGCTTATGCCCAAGTTAATTAACATAAGACTTAGCTTTCAGTAAGATGCAACCATATAAACAACTTTATTTTTTATATACATAACAGAGAAATAGGAAAGTATAATAAAATATTAATGAATTTATTTGTTGCCAAAAATATCAGCAGTGGGTTGGAGATCCATATACAGTATATTGCATTGGCATAATTTACATAATAACATCTTTGAGATGGTCAACTGTCCTTTTCTATTCCATTGTGACTATGAGGATGATTTCAGAAGTTTTTTATAGCTAACTTGAAATGTCTTTTTTCCAATATTTAACAGGTTGACATATAGCAGTAGTTGACTTGTTCTAGAAGACCTCCAAGATTCCTTCCAACCCTATGATTCTATGATTCTAAATTCATTGGTCATGTCTGCCTTAAAACACTCTATCTATGTGCAAAGACTGGCAGATTGCCATTCAGTATCTGTCGGGGAGAGCAGAGAAGAGGGCTGGGCGCTAGATAAGAAGCGAGCACGCAGCTCAGAGAGCCTAGCCTATTTCCCCAAACGTCAGAAGAAAGCTCCGCCCTAGGTTGAGCTGATATACTTGGGACTCTTCAGGCACTGTTAGTTTAGCAGGATTTCTGCTTGTAGGTATGCAATAAACACTAGAGACTAGATTCCTGGCCTCGGCGTGTTATTTCTGCATCTACACACGACATCAATCCTGCTAAACCAAAACTCCCATCGAAAGAGGGAGGAACACATAAACCAGGAGAATGGCTTCTCAGACACAGGAATTGCAGCAGGCCATAATCCAGCTAGCAGCGGCCTTGACAGAACACCAGCAACAAGTCGACAACCAGATTAATAACTTACAAGCGGCGATGCTTCAGCAGATGCAACAAGGGGCACAGCAGCCAGCACCAGTGGCACCACCCCCACCAGTCGTTCTGCGATCCACAGGGTGTTTACCAGAGAAATTTGGGGGAGAGACGGCACAGCTCAGGACCTTCGTCGCCCAGTGCACCATGTTTTTCGACAGCAGACCAGCCGAGTTCCCGACGGAGAGGTCCAGAGTCACATTCATTTTAAGTTTGCTGAAAGGCTCAGCCGCAAGATGGTCCATCCCCATGGTGGAAGCTAACGACCCAATTCTGGACAACTACCAGAATTGTATGGCCCGTTTCAGAGCCCATTTTGATGATCCAATCAGAGAAGTCACTGCCAGCAGAGAGATCCGACGGCTCCGACAGGGGAACAGGAGAGTAGGAGCGTACATCGCAGATTTCAAACTGCTGGCAGGAGATTTGGGCTGGAATGAGGTGGCATTGAAGGATCAGTTTAAACAAGGACTGGACGAAGAGATTAAGACGGAGTTAGTGCGGCAGGGCACTCCAGCTACATTGGAAGACCTATACCAGTTAACAGTCATCATAGATGCTCGATTGGAGGAGTTAAAGCAGCTTCGGCCAGGGAGAAACAGGGCAGGAACCCGACCAGCTTTTCCAGGTTTTGCTACCCCCTCTAACACGTTTGTTCCCCTGAGCGCAGAAGAACCCATGCAGATAGGGGCCACAAGAAGGGGGCTCTCTGAAGCCGAGAGGCAAAGGAGAAGGGACAATGCACTTTGTTTTTATTGCGGGGGGACAGGGCACATTGCAAGGGTGTGCCCGACCAGATGCCAGGCAACCCCGGTGAGATTTACAACCCAAGGCACAGAGCAGGCCCACATACCAGCCGCTTCTTCTCAGCAGTTAAACTCCAACGGCCCCCCTTGTCAGAGCCCCGTGGGGAGGCCATCCAGCAATTAAGAAGGGCTCAGACGGCAGATCACAACCAAGATTTTTATATTGTTCCAGCCACGCTAACTACAGATTCCAAGCAACTATTACCGGTAAATGTTATGATTGATTCCGGGGCGACAACCAATTTTATAGATGGGGAAGCGGTGGAAAAGTTTCACATTTCAACTATGGCACTACCAAGCCCCATGCAGGTTGAAACCATCGACAGGCAACCTCTCAAGGCAGGGGCGATCGAACGTTGCATCCTGCCAATTCAGCTATCCATCGCAGATCACACGAAGTGGATCCAACTGTACATTACTGCTTCCTTGCAAGCCCCAGTCATTCTCGGGGCACCTTGTTTGAGACTTCACAACCCCAATTTGGACTGGATGACCGGAGCAGTTTCCTTTCCCTCTCAAGACTGTCGGCACCACAAATTGCAGGGCATTACCCAAGCCCAACCGGCAGCTGCAAGCCGGGAAGCAGGGAAGGCTCCCCTACCAACAAAGTATGGAGATTATGCAGACATCTTCGGAGAGCAAGAGGCCACAGTGTTGCCCCCCAATAGATCTTTCGACTGTACAATAGATTTGAAGCCTGGAGCCAAGATCCCAGCGGCACAGCATTATACAATGTCCCCAAAGGAGCTAGCTATACTGAAGGAATATTTGGATACCAACCTAAAAAAGGGTTTCATTCGGCCATCGACATCACCGGCATCTGCCCCTACCTTCTTTGTGCCTAAAAAGCCCGATCCTTTCGCCCCGGCGGCACAGGCTGGCGATAAGGGACCCCCCATGCGCACGGTGCATGACTACAGTGCACTCAACGCAGTCACCGTTAGAGACCACTACCCTCTTCCAGTGATATCGGAGTTTCTGGATCGCCTGCAAAAGGCTCGTATTTTTACCAAGCTAGACCTCAGGAATGCCTACAATTTGATCAGAATAAAGCCAGGCCATGAATACTTAATGGCTTTTAACACCAGATATGGTAAGTTTGAGTATTTAGTCATGCCTTTTGGACTAAGTAATTGTGGGGCAGTATTTTCCAGGTTCATGAACCACATTTTCTCAGACTTGTTAGATAAATATGTCATTGTGTATCTTGATGACATTCTGATTTATTCTGAGGACCCCACCTCCCACATGACCCATGTGTGTAATGTTCTGCAGAGATTAAGAGAGAACAAGCTGTTTGCAAAGTTAGAAAAGTGCGCCTTTGACTTAACGCAATTAGACTATCTGGGATACAGGATTTCCACAGAAGGCGTAGCCATGGATCCTGCAACGGTCCAAGCAATTATGTCATGGAAGCCTCCCCGTAACATCAAGGAGCTCCAACAATTTCTGGGGTATGCGAATTTCCTTCACAAGTTCTTTGCCTCTTATGCGGAGAAAGCGCGTCCCCTTACTCAGCTTTTAAAGAAAAACAGACGCTTTTGCTGGGGGGAACAGCAGCAAGCGGCCTTTCAAGAATTTAAACAGCTGTTTACCTCCCCACCACTCCTGAGGCACCTGAACCCTTCAAAACAGTTCCATGTCCAGTGCGACGCCTCTAACTTTGCCGTCGCCGCCATTTTACTCCAAGCGGCGGACGAAAGGGGGGAAGATTTATTACCCTGTGCCTATTTCTCTCGCACGCTGTCACCAGCAGAGAGGAATTACGATGTCTTCAACAAGGAACTGCTTGCCATAAAATCAGCCTTTCAAGAATGGAGGCATTGGTTAGAGGGAGCAGCTTTGCCAATCAAGGTTTACACAGACCATAAAAACTTAGCGCTGTTGCAGAGCTCGGGATCCCTCAACCCCCGTCAGGTCAGATGGAGTCAATTTTTTTCACGCTTTGATTTCGTCATCTCGTATTTGCCAGGCAAACAAAACAAGCTGGCTGACGCATTGTCTAGGCAGCCGCAGGACATTGCAGAACCTGACCAAGCCACCCAAGCCACGATCTTGCACCCTCAGAATTTTGAGAAGCCTCCCGAAGGGGTCCAAGTAGAGACCTTGGCAGCAGTCAGACTAGTAGACGATCTCCTTGTACGAATCAAGGCGCAGCAGCAACAAGACCCCTACGCACGGGCTAGGCTGGATGACCTCCAGGGGGCCCAGCATGGTACACCGTCCCCTTTCACAGCGGAGGCAGGGACCCTTTGGCATAGTGGGCGGCTCTATGTTCCCAAGACCCTGAGGGAAGAAGTATTACAGCTCTGTCATGATAGCCCAACGGCAGGACACGGGGGGTGTTCAAAACGCTGCACAGAACACTCAGAGACTACTGGTGGCCCAAGATGGCAGCACACATCAAGACTTACGTGGCCTCTTACCACGTGTGTAGACGTGCTAAAACGGTTGCAGGGAAACCAGCAGGCCTTTTGCAGCCCCTGCCCACCCCCCCACCCCAACCTTGGGACACTGTCTCCATGGATTTTATCACCGACTTGCCACAGGCACAGGGTTTCACTTCCATCCTGGTGGTGGTAGACTGCTTTACAAAAATAGCGCATTTCATTCCCTGCAAGGGCCTACCAACAGCACAAACCACAGCACAGCTCTTTTTGGACAATGTCTTCTGATATAGAGGTATGGTTAACCACTTGATCTCAGATCGCGGTTCGCAATTCACTTCCAGGTTCTGGGGGGCGCTTTTCCAGACGTTGGGGGTCAAAATACACTTGTCCTCTGCGAATCATCCTTGCAGTAATGGCAAAGCTGAGAAAACTAACCAGTTATTGCAGCAATATCTCAGATGTTACGTTAACTACCGGCAGGACAATTGGCCAGAACTTCTCCCCATGGCAGAGTTCGCTTACAACAATGCAGTACATTCCTCAACCAAGATGTCCCCTTTCCAGGCTCTCTATGGCACAAACCCGAGAGTGTTGCCCCTTTCCTCACAACAAACAGCTGTGCCTGCAGCCACGGATTTCCTGGCAGAAAGACAGGCAGCCCATCACCTGTTAGCAGAGCAGCTGGAGCTGGCAAAGGCAGCCTATAAACGGAACACAGATGAACACAGACAGGAAGGACCCCCCATATCACCAGGAGACAAGGTCTGGCTCTCTACAAAGTTTCTACCCACTAACAGACCTTGCAAGAAGCTGGACTCTAAGTTTATTGGCCCTTTTCAGGTGATACAGCAAATAATCCCTGTGGCTTATCGTTTGCAGCTTCCACACTCCATGAGGATTCACCCGGTGTTTCACAAGTCCTTGTTAGTCAAAGATTCCCCTCCAAGTGCCTTGCGGTCACATACCACCACCACCACCTCCGGTACTCTTCCAAGGGGAACCAGAGTACGAAGTGCACGAGATTTTGGACTCCAGAAGGAGGGGCAGGGGAATTCAGTATTTAATACACTGGAAGGGGTATTCTCAGACAGAGCGCTCCTGGGAAAATGCCAAAGATGTAGAATTTAGGATTATACTGTAGATATAGATATGGAAAGGGAAGGGGAAAATAGTAGTTTTCAAAAAATTGCAATTGAGCTGGGAAAAAAAATAGCCTTGAGTAGCAAGTCTACTTGCAGATTTCTAATTTTAGGCTGAATATTTTTCTTCCATTTTTCAAGGTAGTTCTGAAATTTGGGATTTCATCAAGAGCCAATGGTACTTCCTACATATCTTTTTAGAGGCTAGGCTATAACCATCAAAGACTATCACCTCAGACAGGGTAAGTGCTACTTGACTTCTGTAATTTCTATCCATAAGAATTACAGAGATGTACCAAACATCCAAATGGATTGCTATTCAGTTTCATCTTCTTTGATACATGGTTGAAAGCATAGTACATAATCATTCTAAACACCTGCATGAACTCTGAAATGAAGCATAGGTGCTTTTAATACTATCTTGCTGAAGTTCAGTCATGGTTCTAATATCAACTGCTCTCCAGGGCCTTACCCCTATCCAAGTGAAGTCTGGCATCTACAACTTGTTTCTTATTTATCATAGTGTAATACAGGACTGGAACAATTCCAGCTGGAAAATGTCTTTTTTTCTTACCATTCACACAATGTTCTTAATTATGTACATTTTTAAAATCTGTAGAAAAATGCATTGTTATTTAATCAGTGTGTATGTTTTATCTTGCATATATTAATATTCCCCTGAGCTGGCAAACTTCCTAATGCAAACTTTCTACTATCTCTTGCTCCTGCTTTGGTTGTATTAATCTATAAAATTGTGGGCTGATAACATATACTTTACCTTTATGTTTATCTTTGTATTGTCTAATGCCCACAAAATTTACAACTGTTTTCACTGCAGTCACCTTTACTCTTACTTGCTCAGAATGTATATTATGTAGGTACTGGTTATCAAAAAGCATATATTTCATGAGCAGATTTTCCCCCCCTTAGGTGGTAGTGATGCTGGCTGTTAATACATATAATTACTTAGTTCCTGTTTATGAGAATATCATTTATGTGCACATTCTGAAATATATATATTCATAAACAATGAAAGGTCAGTGGTCAGCACAATTCAAATGCCTGGCATAAAATTATATTTGCACTAAAAAGTTATATAGGCTCAAATGATTTCATGCTTAATTAATTTAGACTGTAAATAAAATTGGAGGAAATATGCATTTAAATACAATCAAAAGTCAACCACATTAAAATCTATTGAAGGACATATTGTATCTTTGTGGCAAAAAAAATCATAATCTTGCAGCGATATAATATGTACATTGAAAAATTAGTCTCCCACATAAATGTAAGCATAGTATGCAATCTAGGCAATCTCTACCTGGGCACAGAGATTTCGCTTCTGTCTGTGCTCCTGCCCTCTGAAGATGCTGGCCACAGATGCTGGCGAAACATTAGGAACCACAACTTCCAGAACATGGCCACACAGCCCAGAAGACCCACAACAGCCATCGAACTCCGGCTGTGAAAGCCTTCGACAATACATAGTATGCAATGCTTATTTATTAATTTTATTAACACTTTTAAGCCATCCTATCACAATAGGAGTAAAAGAGTGAGTAGTAAAGTAGATGTAAAGTAGCAAATGTTCATTTTCATTGGTGCTTTTTCACCAAACTTTTGCTAAGATAAAATTATATGGAGGATTTATTTTCTTTTATAATTATTTACATATGATAATAGTTGCATCCACTATTAGATTTACTGTATGTAGGTGGGGGTAAAAGAGAATCTCTGAGATTAATGTTGAACTAAGTGGTAAAAGAGGTTGGACTTTGATATGTATTGTCTTTTGAACAAGGACAGGAAATCTCAGCTTCAGAAACAGCACATGAAATCATAATGATTCATTTGCAATAAAACATAGATGTTGTTCTGTCATTTTTTTGTTTTTTCTCCTTAGTGTGATTAAAAGGGCAAAGTTACAATTACAAAAACAGAAACTGGCTGATGTAATAATAAGTAAAAGGGATATACAAATAACAAAGCAAGAGAGTGACCTGGATAATTTTCCTAAATGGGATTTACAAAAGAGACTTGTTAAAGTTTTGAAGAATTTTGTGAGAAGGGAGAAAGGAAAAATGAAAAGAAATCAAGTTCTATGACATTATTTGAAGGGACCAAAGATTATGATTGTTAGAAGCAAAAGGAAGGAATATAAAGTTGGTTTATTTGATCAAGGTTAAAATAGATATGTTGTTATCTCTGGTAACCCTTAATGGACATTTGCTGACATCAAGACTGAAATGACAAGGCTTTATGGATTTGTTTATAGATAAGAGATGGGATGTGGGAAGAAGAGATCATTTGTTGTATTTTAAGAGAAAGTGATAAGTATCTAAAATTGTTTATGCTTATTGCAATGAAGGTAGGAAGTCACTTCTTTATATATGCAATCAAAACCAGGGACATTTGCCCTTAGCTTTATTGTATCAGTGTGAAATCTCCTTTCTAAATTTGTAATTTACCTAATATCTGTTCCTTAATTCCTCAGAGGGATTACAATTAAAATTAGAACTTGCTGTATCCTCTATAAGCTTACTTTTTAAAAATGATTGTTATTTCTAATGTTTAGATTACTTGTTCTTTTGAGACATCATTTAGTGAGTTAGAAAATTACTGTGTGTAGGTAGCATGGACAGCCCCAAAGGAAGTGGTCTTTGATTATTCCAGTTTAATCCTTTATATATATATACATCATCAGCAGAATAGTGATGGAAAGTGGGATACCAGGTGATCCTTCCTCTAACCTGCATCATTAAAGAAACAATTGTTGGTGACAGATGAGGTATCCAACATTTAGATGAAGTGTATAAAGAAGGGAAGGAATTGAGTGTGCTTTTTTTTTAATCAATGAACGTAAGGATTCTAGTTCTATTGATTCCATTCAGGTCAATTTACAGTATATATTCTTTTTTATTTATTTATTTCCTCAAGGAGTGTATTAGGACATCATGATTAAAACTGATGGAACATAAGTACACCTGAATATGTGCTAGATTGTGACCGTTATGTTCTAGCTAACCACATATTTTCTGGGCATTTATATTCAAATGTGCATTAAGCCACTTCTCACAGTAACCAGAGAACATAGATTTCATAATCATTCAGTCATAGTAAAATATGAAGATGTTTTTCTTAGATGAAACATCTGAGATTTTTGATGTTTGATATCATCAGCATTTTTGAATTGACAATAAAGATAATGAAGTGGTGGATAACTTTTGCCTTTTATGATCAGCTATCAACAACCAGCAGTCAAGAAATGTGCCACAGATGAGCACTTTGTACAGTAGCAATGAAGGACATTGAAAAGATATTCAGATGCCAGGATGTGTCTACATCAATGAGTTCTCACTCAAGGCACAAATGACCAGATTAAAATTATTATACTTTGGACACATTATGCAAAGACCTAGATCTCTGAAGAAGTCTATAATTCTGCAAAAAGTAGAAAGAAAGAGAAGAAGAGGAGGACAACCAGAAGCAAAGTGGATAAACTCAATTACCATTGCAATGAGTACACTATTGAAAATTCAGTTTGGGAACAGATTGTTCTAGAGAAAATTTATCTATGTGGTCACTAAGAGTCGAGACTGACTTGAAGGGATAAAATCAATCAATAGTCAGTCAAAATATTGATGGACTTCTGGGGGAAGTATGGCATACTGAAAATGGCTCTGCTAAAGAGAAAAGGTAACAGCCATTTCCAGGATTCTCAATTCTGTGCTGCTATTCTATTGAAATAAGTCAGAAAAAGAATTTAAAACAATCTTTACAGGTTGAAGAAATGGACTTGGACAAGTGCAAAGTCATTCATTTAGGAAACAAACACCAATGCACAGGTATAAGGTGTGGATACATAGCTTGGTAATAGATCTAGTTGTTAATTATAAATTGGATATGAGCAAGGAACGTGATATGGCTGCACAGAAGGTAAATGCAGTTTTAGGCTGCATCAACAGAAGTATAATTTCCAGATAACAAGAAGTAATTGTTCCACTCTATTTTGCTTTGATTGGATCCCAGTATAGTGTCCAGCACTGGGTAACACACTTTAAAAAGGATTTAGAGAACAATAAACAGATTCAGAGAAAGGAAACAGAGAGTAGGAGATTGGACTCAATGCCTAAATGACTCCTTCCAACTCTATTATTGTGTGTTTCTAAAAGATGGACTACTATTGCCTACTATTGATAAACATAGATAATTGATAGTTGTCTTCCATGCAAGGAAAAATAGAAAACCATATCATTTGGAAACGAGTTGACTTATAAATAAATGCCTTAAAAATAATAACCCATTGTTATCTCAATATATTAGTATTTTTCGGAAAAACAAATTATCCTTAAACGATGTATGTAATAAAGGTTACCAGCTTAATAGCAGCATATGCAGACTTAATTGGCCTTTAAATAAATAGGTCATGGCTTTTTATTTTTTTCAAATTAGTTTAATTCTGTTAGCAAAACAAAGTATCCAGAACTTACTCATTTTGTTCATCCTATTTCTTACATTTCTGTTCCTGAAAGAAGACAGTCCTTTCCCAAGCCAGCATTTTTCTCACATGAACGTTTTCTTTCAGTAATTTTGTGTCAAGAGATTAACAGGTTTATGGTGGGAAGAAAAAAAAAATCTAAGCATTTTTAAACTCTAAATTCATCACTCTGGTTTTTCTTTTTTTCTTTTAAACCTTCAAAAACATAATAGCAATCTTTTGACCATCTCTGGGTTAACTCACAAATGGATTATCATCAATGAGCTACATAATGATTCACCAACTGAAATTGCCTCTTTGCAATTGGATATGTGTCTCAAACAACCTTTAAGATTAAAATGGTTTCAGGTTTTTCCAGGTAATTTTCTGCTATCATATGATCATCCTATTCCAGCAATGTTGTAACAAAAGACAAAGTTAGTACTGGAGTTCTAATTATGATAATAAAACAGTGCAGGATCTCTGCCAGCTAGGGGCCTCTGACTGTACTTTAATTGCCTGGATTTTTTTCCCTACTATTTAAAAAGTGCTGTTATATTGCTTCCTGTATAAAGTATATGTTTTAATAGAATCCCACAGGCAGCCAATAAATTTAAATAAATAAAAATAAAAAATCCATTAAACATGTGCCAGCTATAATACAAAGCATTACTGGGCGTGTGGGTGTGTAAGTAGGTATGTATGTGTATGTATGTACAGTATATATGTACATGTATACTGGGTGTGTATGTATGGGAATGGTGTATGTAGGGGCGTGGTGGCTCAGCGGGTAAGACGCCAGGCTTGTTGATCGGAAGATCGCAGGTTCGGAGGTTCGAATCCCTAGCCCTGCGTGCGGAGTGAGCTCCCACACTAGCTCTAGCTCTTGCCAACCTAGCAATTTGAAAGCATGCAAATGCAAGTAGATGAATAGGTACCACTTCGGTGGGTAGGTAACAGCGTTCCGCATGCGTCATGCGGCCACATGACCATGGAAGCATCTTTGGACAACGCTGGCTCTTTGGCTAACAAACGGAGATGAGCACCGGCCCCTAGAGTTGGACACGACTGCACAAATGTGCGGGGGGAACCTTTACCTTTACCTATGTATGGGAATAAGGCAGTACTACCGAAATGCAATTCACAACAAACATTGGAATATAGAAACCCGTTCCTAACTATGTTGATGCCAAAATAACAAAGTGTGCAGCTACATCAGAACGTGAGCTCTGTCCTTTTGCACCTGCTTTACAATTTCACATGAAAATACGCAAGGGGTAGAATTTGGGTTGGAATATCATGACCCATGTTTTGTCACTGTCCCCTTCCCCACCTGTGGAGCAGTGCCCCTGAATGCCCTAAGAGACTCCTGGATGACAACCACCAAACTCCTGCCGCTTCCCTGGAGTCTCGGCTGCTGCCACACCCAGAACGCACCTGGGTACATTTCTGAGAGGGGACCCCCTTCTGGACCCAGCCACGTCTCGGTAATACATGCCAGGTCAGCCCTGTCATTTACTTTCATGATTATCATGGCTATTCTCTCACAAGGGTTCAAATGAATAGCTGTCCGAATTCACAGCAGAACACTTGTGCAGTTGGAATATATTCATTCTGATCTCATACCAGATAGATTAGTCATTGTTATAAAATATGCTTGTTTCTTCAGTGTATGGGAACTGTTGTGCTGAACAGAAATTGACTTCGGTTCTGCATAGGTATTATGCTGTCAGTATTCCACCCTTCCAGGGGAACAGTGGATATGATCTTCACTGCACGACAGCTTCAAGAAAAATGCAAGGAGCAAAACCGCCCTCTGTACATGGCGTTTATTGATCTGACTAAAGCTTTTGATACTGTAAATTGGACTGCTCTCTGGACCATCCTTCTGAAAATCGGATGCCCTGATAAATTTGTGAACATCTTGCAGTTACTCCATGATGACATGATGGCAACAATCCTGAATAACAATGGCTCTCAAAGCGATCCATTTAAAGTGGAATCCGGCATTAAACAGGGATGTGTTATTGCTCCAACCTTATTCGCTATCTTCATCGCTATGATTATACACCTTGTTGAAGAGAAACTTCCTAATGGTGTAGAAATTATATATCGAACAGATGGAAAGCTTTTTAATCTTAGTAGGCTGAAAGCAAAAAATAAGGTAATTGCAACTTCTGTTTTAGAACTTCAATATGCTGATGATAACGTAGTCTGTGCACACTCCGAGGAAGATCAAACTATCCTAAACATCTTTGCAGAAGCATATGAAAAGCTCGGCCTCTCAATTAACATTAAAAAAACCAAAGTGCTTTACCAGCAAGTTCGAACCAATCCCTCTGGAGCGCCATCAATCCAGCTTAAAGGTGTGTCACTAGAAAATTTCGATCACTTTTCTTATCTCGGCAGCCATCTATCTACAAAAGCCGACATCGACACTGAAATTCAGCATCGCCTGAGCTCTGCGAGTGTAGCTTTCTCCCGAATGAAGCGTAGAGTGTTTGAGGATCGGGACATTCGCAGGGAGACCAAAATGCTTGTTTACAAAGCTATTGTACTACCAACCCTTCTGTACGCCTGTGAAACATGGACCCTCTACAAACGCCACCTCCAACTTCTTGAAAGATTCTATCAACGCTGCCTCCGAAAAATTCTGCAAATTACTTGGGAAGATAGGCGGACTAATGTTAGCGTATTAGAAGAAGTGAAAACCACCAGCATTGAAACAATGATCATCCAACATCAACTTCGCTGGACCGGTCATGTTGTTCGAATGCCTGACCATCGTCTTCCAAAGCAGCTACTTTACTCCCAACTTAAGAATGGAAAACAGAATATTGGTGGACAGCAAAAGAGATTCAAAGATACTCTCAAAGCTAATTTAAAAAAATGTAATATCAGCATTGAGAACTGGGAAGCCCTAACTCATGAGCGTTTCAATTGGAGGTCATCCTTTATTAATGGCGCTATGGACTTTGAAGAAGCACGAGTACAGGGCAAAAAGGAGAAAAGAGCTAAAAGGAAGGCATGTCAGGCAAACCCTCATCATGACCGTCTCCCACCCGGAAACCTATGCCCTCATTGTGGGAGGTTGGGCGGATCCAGAATTGGCCTTTATAGCCACTTACGGATCCACCGTTAAAATTTTACCTTTGGAAGACAATCTTACTCGGCTACGAGTGATCGCCAATGAATGCTGTCAGATTCCTACCAGCATTATTAATATGAAAAAAATAAAGGGACAAATAATTTGGAATTAACTAAAGAAGAGTATTGGCATTAAAAAGTATTTGTATTTGGAATTTAACATGAGCTATGGCAGATGAAAATTCTTAGCCCTCCAAAATGTGTATGTTTTTAAAATATTCTTATTACAGTATATAGAGCCACATAATATTCAGTCTTGTTCCATCCTTGATAGATGGGCTCTGTATCATTGCCAAAGGATGAATAGTTCACATATGAATAAAGACAAAAAAATATAATTTGGAACAGCTAAATGTTGTTATGACAAATATGAAGCAATATGTTAGAGTAATTAAAATAACTGCCATGGCACAAATTCTTAGAAACTTAATGGGATTAACCCATCTGACAACTTTCACATTTAGTAAGGAATCCAGCCAACTGTTCTCCATTTGTGAAATAATAAAAAATAGGTATTTCCAATAAGATTGATGAGGGAAGCCATAGTTGCTTAGCTTTCCACATAAAATCAGTGTTGTCCTGATTTCAGAAATTTAAAAAGGCTGTGATCACAATATCACAATAAAGCATAACAATAAAGAATCGTTCATTTAACCAAGAAAGCCACAGTGATCTGGTTTCTCAAAATAAACTAAACCATAAACTGTGTCTTTTAAACTATCACTGGTGATTTTTTTAAGCATAGTAATCTAAAGTCCAGCCAATTTAGATTATACCTTAGCACAATGTGAGAATACAACCTATGTGATAGATTGCAGAAAGGAGTAAATGACTCACCTGTAGTAAAACCAGTCCAGTGGCCTAACATGGCTAAAAGTTAGATTAAATCTTTGATCATTCTCAAGTGACTGTCCTGCCTAGATCATTTGATGAAATGGTTGACAGCTTGATGTGAAGGTTGAGAAATATTTCATGTATGAAATTTTGACAGCATTCTACTTCAGGTGATGACCTGATTTTGATTAATAAAATATTATGTTCATTTTTTTATCCATGGAAATTTCATCTTTCTCAGAATTTTACATTAATATCACTTAAAAAAATAACTGATTGTGAAAATTTTAAAGCAAAGAATGAAGAAAAGTAACATCATATAAAACATCTATAATTTGATGAGACACTTGTTAATGACACAGAAAAATATAATGTTGTAATTTAAGATTTGGTAAAAGGCTGTTCATAGCTGAGCAAATACATTAAATGGAATAATCAACAGGTAGAAAAAAGTATCATGATGTACTTTAGGCACTAATAAGGCAATTTATAAAGAAGGCACAAACTTCCATAGTGTTTAATATTGTATAGTTTAAAGGCCATAATTAAGATGTAATACTATTTCTTTTTTACTTGGTTGCTTAGATAAATTAAATAAATGTGTGCCCAACTAAATATCTACAATTAAAAAGAAAAGAAAAAACAATCCTTCAAGGAACAGTGTCTCAAGAACAAACAGTGTCATATTCGTATTAGACTCATAAGTAGCCCTTCTTGCCAGTTAGTGTCTGATAAACTGAGACTAGAGGAAGCTGTAAAAGCAAACTGAAGCTATAAAAGCAAACATACAAGCTATGGAAATGAAGCTGATGATTGCTGAAATAATGTGTGGCACCAACCTAATCCCTCTGCAATTGCTTCCGGATTATCTAGGTCCTGCCATTCAGACAACTCAGTGTCTCACCTACAGATTCTTTGGAAAATGACCTACTACTGCTTACCTAGTTTCTAACTGCTGACTTTTGGATTAGCTTTGTGTTCTTCCAACCTTATCACTATCTTAGCCACAGTTATGAGTATTTCTGTTGCTAAATTGGTTATCCAAACATAAAGGGCCATTTCTGGTTAACACTAACTATAACTTTAACTTGTTTGCTGGCTTCATATTTCTGTTTTAATTTGGCTTACATGGTTCTTCTACATAAAAATCTGCATATAGTCAAATTAAGAAACACACTGAGAAAAATGGAAACAAGCAATCCAATTTCTCCAGCGTTATCACAGAAGACAAATAGCTCTGAAACAATCCAACATTCTTTCAATATAAAGCACATTTTGAATTAACTTCTCAGACAATGTTCTTTAATGTCTCTATCTGACCAATTTGCACATTTCTCCCTAAAGCATGGATTTGCCTTCTTTCTATCATTGCTAGTAGATGGTATTAGAAAAACAATAATTTCTATGTTTGCCATTTTGCATAATGGAAATGTATTTGATACAATTTGTAGGAAACATATTAATCACAGTGAAAACTGTTTAAAGTGCTATAATACACAAGGAAGATTATTCCTCTTTGATTAACTGAGCAAGTTGTAAAAAGTAGAAGTGATTTAAGTCTCTATTAATTATGGTAAATAGTTTATTAGTAAGTAAAAAAATAACATCCTAACTGCAATTAAAGGCATAAGAAAAAACTTCAGGAAAATGTATCCTTTCATTTCATAGATATTTTTAAAAATACCCTGGAAATAAAATGACAAACAAAGTTAGGGTGAACCACACAAACATTTTGTGGCAAGTTTTTCTTTTGTTAAAGTTTTTATATACGAAGAACTGTATATACATATCTCCCACATTTCTGGATATTTGGTTGTACTCTAGAACTGTTGTACTTTTAGCAAAGTTTTTTTTTTCCTAATGCTCTGTAACTTAAATTCATTCTTCCATATTCCCCATTCTTAAATGATAATAAACAGGTCTTGATTGCTTTCTTTGTGGTATCTTTGGGGTACTTGAAGAATGCTTTCAAATACTTCTCATACTTCTCTTGTCAAGACCCAACAAACACAGTCCTCACTGCCCTACTATGAACCTCTTTCAGTTTCTCTGAATTCTTCTTAAAGTGTTATGTCCAGAACCTGAGGTGGGATCTAACCAAAGTACATTGGAACAATTATTTCCCATGATTTGGACATTATGCTAAATGCTTAAAACTGCATTGGCCTTTTTTGCAGCCATACCATATTGCTGACCCATATTCAGTTTGTCACCAATTATTATTCCAAAGTTTTTTACAAGTATTTTTACCAAGCAAATATTCACCATCTTATCCCTGATTTTTGTTTTCTAGTTGAAAAACTTTTCACTTACATCAGTTAAATTTTATTCTATTATTTTCAGCTTATTTCTCTAACCTCTCGAAATCATTTTAAAATCTATTTCAGTATTCTAGGATATTAGCCATGCCATCAAATTTTGTATAATCTGCATTCCAAATAGGTATTTCTTCAACCTCTTCATCCAAGTCATTAATAAAAATAGTGCAAAATAGAGTGCCCAGGACCAAACCTTGTAATATCCCATTGGTTTGGAAGGCACTCATGGTGAATACTTATGGAATAAAAAACAAGAGTTCAAGGGCCAGGCCTTGAGTACTTATTGTTTCCTATAAGTGGAAAATTTGAAACATATAGGCTTCTGTCTGGCTGATCTATAGAACTACTCAAGTCATTTTGAGTTTATTTTATTGCACTATTTTAACTGTTTTGTTCCAAGCTTAAAATATAACACATTTTCTGTTTGATGCATTTCCTTGCATGTTTTCATTGATTTCAGTGTTTGAAATCAAGCTGAGAGAATTTTTAAGTAAGATATTTGTAAATAGATTGGTATCGTTAGAAAGCATTCTCACTGGATTTCAAACTCTATATTTTTAAGAAAAAGCCAGCTTCTCTAATTTTACATGGCATCAGAAGCATGGATGTATTAGTTAACTTAGTGTCATCAGATCAGGTTTGTCTGCTATACAGACAAATGCTCACTAGGACAAATTTTTTTTGTAATAATTCAACCTCTTCCAAGGGTATTCTAATAATCTGTTTAATATCATCCATCTTCCCTTTCTTCTACTTTGCTTACCTTGCCTAAGCATAATATTTTTTCCTAGTCCATTAGCTGTTCATATTACATTCCGAAAATATAAATATATCTCTTTGATCATGTGCTCAAGGAAGGAGTCAGTTTTACTTGATCCAGGACTAATTACAGTTGGCTCACTCACATGCAAATCCAGACAGCTGAGATCAAGAAGCACCCAATCCAGAAGAGGCATCTTTCTACTTATCAAGAATACTTCCATCTTGGCTGGATTTATTTTTAGTTTGTTCTCTCTCATTCAATCCATTACAAAAATTAAGCATTCTCCATGTTTTATTTTCATTATGTCACTGACCTTACTGTAATCCTGTTTATTTCACAGTTCCCCCAATTGCTTTTTTTTTTGTAAATATGGTTATATAATCTTTTAGCATTTATTCAAAGCAACTCAGAGGCTATAAATAAGGTAAAGGTTTTCCCCTGCACAGTCGTGTCTGACTCTAGGGGGCGGTGCTCATCTCCGTTTCTTAGCCGAAGAGCCAGTGCTGTCAGAAGACGCTTCCACGGTCATGTGGGCAGCATGACGAGTGCGGAACACTGTTACCATCCCACCGAAGTGGTACCTATTTATCTACTTGCATTTGCATGCTTTTGAATTGCTAGGTTGGCAAGAGCTGTGGTGAGTGTGGGAGCTCACTCCGTCACGTGGGGCTAGGGTCTCGAACAGCCGACCTTCCGATCGATACTGGCATCTTAAGCACTGAGCCATCGCGCCCCTTATAGAGACTATAAATACCTTTAGTAAATACCTTTATTACTAAATACCTTTCGTACTAAAGGCACTAGAGGCTATAAATACCTTTAGTAAAATTACTGAATACAAATTTATCTCTCTCATCTTCACCTCTGGATTTGTAATGTCGGAGTAATAGTCACAGTAGTAAATATTACTACAACTTATTGTTGTACTAATGATCTAATTTGTCAGGCTGTTTTAAACATTATTAAGAAAACATCTACAGCACACTTCCAAAAAGCATTTTCCAAAAGCACTACATTAAAAAATGAAATATTATTACAATAATTGAATGAACTAAATTTCTCACTGTACTTGGATGTTTTAAAACTGGGTAGGATGACATCAACAGGGTCACTAGTTTCCCTGTTTATTTCTGAAGCTGATATGAGCAAATCAAAAGAGTGTTGTTCAGAGACTTATTTTTCCCGAACATAAGTTTATTACGAAAAAAATATAAGAGATAGAAAGAGAACAAGAGACAAATTTTCTCTTGTCGTCATCATATATTCCATTGGTTCTTTGTAACAAAATTTGATCTAATTTATTTTAATTTTCTTGAATTTTTAAATAAAGTGTTTTAAGAGGGCAGAATCATCCTGATGTGCCTTTCAGTGTTCAGAACTTTAATGAGGCCATATACAGCAATGTAATTAACAACACCAGTGATATATAGCAATTCATTGGTTTCCAGTGGAAGAAACAGAAGGCTAATGCCAGATTGCTTGTTAAAGGTATACCCAGTTGCAAAGTACACCAGATGAGACAATCCCCCAGTAACCACATAATGAGGTAAAGACATCTGTAAGATTTTTTATTATTATTATTATTTTAGAACACTGAATGTGAAGATTTAAAATCTCTGGCTATGGTGCAGATGGAGTTATTGTTATCCCCATAGACACTGTCAACAGATCCATCCTTCAGTCAGACCTGATAGTTAATACTGCAAAACACTTTTTTTTCCTTAAGCAGGGTCAAACAGAGTAGATGCTGCATTTCCCAGAATTAAATTCAAAAAACATTTTTAAAAACAAAACCGTCTCTTAAAGCAGTCTAGCTCTGGGAGAAAAGATAATCAAATTTATTTCAGAGGAAGAGTAGGAAATAAAGAAACTATGGATCTATGGTTATGAGAGTCAATGAATGCTGTATCCCACCCCTTTACTATAGTGAAAATGGTAAGCTAGACAATGGACTTTTTCATTAATTATTTAAAACACACACAAACACATACAGAGTTATGTAATTCCTTTATTTAACTATTGTCAAACAACATTAAAAGGGAAATACAAATAGAACTAAATTTGACAGCAACTTTTCTATAATCAGTTACTTTAGACATCTTTGTGCATTTAGGACAAAGATCAGAAATTAAGCCACACCAGATTTCCACTACCTACATTGTAAGCGGACAGATTATATAATGTACATATTAATAAAGTTAAGTTGTATAGTTCACTGTAAAACATTAATTTTTTCTCCTTTTTTGGCAGCAAATTAAAATGTGATTATCTGAAGCATTTCCCCCCCCCCAATATCCCATTCTGTAGAAGGAAAACAAAACAATGGCACTTTGACTGCAGCATTGTTACCCATAATGAATTGTTTAATAAAAGATAATTTGCTCTTTTGCCTTGACAAATTCAAATTGGAAGAATCAGATAAAAGACAGAAAGTAATGAAGGGTCTTTAAAACAGTAAAAACAATAATTAAGTTAACAGCTACTAACATTTACTACTGTTGGTAAACATACAGAGCATTCTGTATATTGTCTAACTTACAGTAATACCTCTACCCTCAAATCTCTTTTTCTTACTAAAATAATTATAATTTACAGAAGTGAACATTTAAAAAAGCATAACAATCTTTGTTGATGGAGGGGGATCATAAAAGTCTATAATACACAGTTGTTATCTCAGACCATAACAAGTATGTAATTACTTCTTACTACTGATATAAAACAATCTGGGGAAGAAATTACCTAACAATAAAGGTATACTCTAAAACTATAGTGTAAATCAGTCATTTATATTACAAAACCCTAACCCTTATGTAAATTCCAATTACTGTAGAAATTACATTTCATCAAAACATACAGTAAAAGGGGAATTAATTATTAGCCCAAGTTAAAAAAAGGATGGTGCAAATATGGAGTCCTTTTCAGTTCTGAATTCCTTTCATTCCCTCTTTAAAAAGATTTTAACATGGTGTGTTTCACATACTCAAGATTTAAAAGCTGTATACTAGTTCTGTCATCTGCTGTTTTGAGTAAACATATCCCAAAGATGGTTTGATGTTAAACCTCTGTTATGAAAGTATATGAAATAAGAGTTTATTAAGGTCTCTAATAGTGTTTAATTGTGCTAATAAACCATTTATTGTCCAAACACTGATGTATTAGTGTTTATATTATGGTGCAATAACTAAAGTACAAAACTAACTGGAAATTAGCTCTAGTGAACATATTAAGATATGCTTTACTTCTAAATAAATATTCAGAAGGCTGAAATCCTATTATGTGTACTTGGGAGTAAACCTTGCTAAATTATGAAGATGGACTGCATTTAAGTGTAAAGGCAGCTCCAAACATTTTGCTTTCTGAAACAGAGCACTAAAATAACATCCCTCCCAATCATGTGCCATAGGCATTCAAGGAAGAGCAAGTGAAAAGTCATGCATGTTGATGTTGCACCGTGACATCATGATACACCTTTTTGTCATTTTGGCATCAGTATGGTTAGGAATGGAGATGTACATAAGAAGTGTAATATCCAAGGTCATTCAAATTATTTTGTACCAGAGGCAGAGAAACCAACAAGTACCTCTCCAGCTGCAAAAATACAACTATCTTTTCATACCATTTAACTTGAGGTATTACCATTTCCCAAAAAGTTGAGGGGGACCTAAGAACATTTTATCAATTATATCAGTAATTTAACAAGACATCAGGCCAGACAGTTTTCTGAAAGATATAATAACTTTAGTGAAGGTGAGCTGAATAAGCCTGGTATAGCAGTCACATTTCAGATACTGCCATTGGCAGAACAATAGTATTCAATGGCAGCCTCTCTTGGCCTACTGAGGATAAAGTATTAACTTCAGAATAAGATAGGAATAGAAATCATCTATGTATGTCATCTTGTTTGTGTTGGTCCCAAGCCAAATTGAGGTGTTAGCAAAATGGATCATAGTGTTCCCACATTTGAAAATGGTTTAGCAAGCTTTATAGAAGTAGTTAAAATATTTTGCTTAATATACATAACCGAATAATGTTTTTTGTTTCTTTGTTTGGTTGGTTGGTTGAAGTAATAATTCAGAGTTTCTCCAGTTTCAAACTCAGGCTGCTAAACTGGATTTAGATATGGCTATGTTAGGCTGAATTGCAAACAGCACACAATAGTTGATTTCCATTGCTTGGGGCATGTTTTCTTTTCTAATTCATTAAAAAGAAAAAAAGAAAAAAGTTCATGTAGCTTTCTCTTCCCTTTTGTTGTGTGTTTCTAAGCCCAAGGAGGTGGGGAGAACCCTTTCTCTGCCAGATGAATTTTATTTGGACTAGGTATATGTATTGCCTGGTGTATTGCCTTGCTGTCAATCAGTTTTTATAACAGCAATAGATATCAAACCAACACCTGATCATGAATGCCATGCAGCTATTGGATATTCTAACCATTATTGCTGTTTGGTTATTTTTAACTAATGTTATTTGATTACCTAACATCAATGAAACACACTAGCAATTGCATTCTCAATAAAGGGGGTACAGAGTAGGGTTTTTTCAGTTTCTGACAGAGAAAGCAAACTTAAAGTCAATCTGAAATGATTCTTTGATGTCAGTGGATCTGATTTACGAATAATTTGAGGTGCCTTGAATCGGACCTAAAGAGATTGGATAATCTGATTCCAAAGAGTAGCTGATGAAATATAATAACTGTTCATTAGATGCTGGCTTAGGGAAAGAGGCGCAGAGTAAACAGACAAAGAACAGTTGTTCAAAGCTATAAAATCTTTACTTGTGGTTAAAGCAGATTATATACATATAATAATATACAGCTCACAAGCGGGTACATAATCTTCCGTGTTGCTTCCACTGATTTCTCAGTCCTCAGGAGCAGAACACATGAAGATGGCTAATAGACTAGCAGAGGTCAAGAAGCAAAGGAAACCATTTTCACAGCTAGAAATACAGTTCTAATCAAGTTCTGATTGGTTAAAACTTAGGTGTGAAAAACACCAAGCACAAAGCATAGATCATGGCACATAGTATAACCTGCCATAGGATGGCAGTGTTGCATCTAAGCAAGCATGTGTCTCCCCCCTCCCAACACAGGGCAACTCTTCCCACGATAAGTTTCAGGGCTAGACATAATAATAATAAGCACGTGACATCACTGGCCACTTGGCTTCATTATCACTATGAGAAAGCTTTGTTTTGTACAGAAAGCGATTTGCCATTTCCCATGAGAAATCTGACAATAACAGGTTATATCCCACAACACATTCAAAGGGATCAATATAGTCACCTGGGGTATTAGAGGTAACATTATATTAATGGAGTCCTTAGCGTGTCGGCTGCAGTGTCTGGGTGTGTCGCGGCTGCTGCCTCCAAACCTGCTGTGATTCCGCACAGGTCCTAGAGCCTACCTTGTGCCCTACTGTAAGAGTGTGTTGTGAAACGATGCCCTGCTGTAAGAGTGTGTTGTGAAATGATGCCCTGCTGTAAGAGTGTGTCGCGAAATGATGCCCTGCTGTAAGAGTGTGTCACGAAATGATGCATGTCTAAAAAGTGTGTCACCAACATGAAAAGTTTGGAAAGCTCTGCTCTAATAGAAAGACTGCCTGGCTGCCCAGTCAATGTAACCTAGACTTTGTCTCAAACCATAGGTACCCTGAATGTATCTTTTCAGTGGCTGTTTTGTGCCTTAGCCATAAGGCAGATTTGTTAATAGAAGCACACAATACATCAAAGTGTTAAACTGTTGTTATTATATTTTTAAATTGTGATTGATTGATTGATTAATTGATTATGTGCCATCAAGTCATTGTTGACTCTTAGCAACCACATAGATAGATTTTCTCCATGACAATCTGACTCTTACATGGTCTTTCAGATTTTCCAGCAATGCACTCATTACCACTTTACCTGAGTCCATTTTTTTTGCTTTTGGACTGCACTGGTTTGTTTTAACATTTTCTATTGGTTTTGACTGTAATAAAGAAAGATAGATGGATGGTTAAAAAAAGTAATTTCCAAAATGATTAAAAGTGTGTAAGAAAAGTGTTAAATATGAATTATAAAATAATGTGTGTTTATGAATATATTCCTTTTTCACATACACATTAGAAGGTTATATCATAGGCACAATGTGTGGGATGTATGTAGTCAACTCCTTCTAATCTATACAGAGAGGAAGACATATGCTACTGTTTAATATGAGCAAATAATTAATTAACAGCTATAGTGGTAATGAAGAAGAGAGCTGAGACATAGATAAATTGAGTCTGATTGGGGCTGCATAGACTCTTCAAGTGATTAATTGCAAGAAGGCAGCATTAGCCAAAGAAGCATGTTACAAAGCAGAGTTTCTAATTCTTTGCTGCAGAGACCTTTTAAAAAGAAATTGTAGAACTGGGAATAGAGCCTCATTAAGAGGGTAAGAAGTGGAGGCCTTTAATGCTTTCTGCTTTAGATATTTCATTTGCATGGTACAGGAACATTTCCCAAGTAATTTTCAGAAGGGTCAAGAACATTGTGGAAATAGCATACCTTAACCCTGTTCTAATTTTCCTGTGGTGGATATAATAGTCTATCATAAGACAATTTGCATGAACATTTTCTCCTAAGAATGCATTTTCATTTATTCAGCTCAGTCTGTTTCCAGAATTCTAGACATCAAATGCTAAAATCTTAGGATTACTCTGTATTGTAATCTAGTTGTTATTTTTGGAAGACTCTTTTGTGCTAAAAAAAATAAACATTAAATCCAAAACTTATCCCATTTTTTCTCCTCCACCAGGCCAAATCAATGCTTTATTGCAAAAAATGTACAGTGTGTGATATATAAAACTCAGTCTAGAGGGCCCATTACTCTTATGCTGAATTGTCAGATTTATTTATTTATTTATTAATAAGTAAATAAACAAATTTATATGGCTGCCCAACCCACACACAGTGACTCTGGGCAGCTTACAGAATTAAAAACCAATAAAACAAGAAGAAAAAAAACAATAAACCTCCCCACCTATCCCTGGCAGCAACAGACACAATCTAAATTATCCATTTCATCAGCTCGGTTCTTAAAACATAGCTACTAAATTTATACATTAATATACGTATATGTGAGAGCCAGCCTGGTGTAATGGTTAAAGAGTGCTGGGAGACTTTAGGGCATTCACTGTCTCCAGCTCTATGAAAAAGGCAATGGTAAACCACTTCTAAAAATGTTGCCTAGAAAACTTCATGGTCTTGTCCATGTAGATGCTGGGAGTCAAATCTGACTCAAAGGAAAACATATAATGTATGTACATAGACACACATTACATGGAACTGAACTTAAATATTATTTGCAAATATTTATTTATTGTAGTAACAGCACATTGTAGCTCATTTGGCTTGTGGAGAGCTACTTTTCTGTGCTCCTGTCCTATCCTACAACTAACCAGAAATCATGCTCCCCCCATATACATCACCTTACTGCACTTCTGAAATGTGCTGTCTATACAGCTTTAGCACCCATTTTTCCAAAGATTGGTGGTTCCCTTGCTAAAATTCCAGCTGCCAACCGACATGATCCAGTGCATGAAAAGTCCCTCCAATTGGCAGGCACAACACTCTGGTTATTATCTACTGCGTTTTTTCTCTCTCTTTCTCCTCCCCCATCATACCATTGACTGATCAAACTGTTTACATTTTATTCCTTATAACTATGGGTCAACCAGTAAACATGTGAACTTTTGACTACTAGATGACAGTAAAGAGTTAGAGTTTTATGTTCTTGTCTGCCATCTACTGGCCCTCTGGATTTGTGCAGCTAAGATGCAGCTGCTGGATAAGTGTGGTTGCATAGCTAGAGTTTAAGAAAGGAGGCTTGCTATGAGGATTGATGAGGGAGCAATAAACTACCTGAAGTCCATAACATGGTAAGAGGAAGTGAGAAGCCAGGGGCTTCCTTAGAAGCCGTGGCCACTGGGAAGGGAATTCCCTACCATGAAGTATTGAGGGAAAAATTCCCACAAAAGTAAGGACCCAAAGTCTTGGAGATAGAGGCAACAAAGTATCTTTTATTAGCATACCAAAGTGATCACTGAGCTCTAAAGCCCACAAGATTATAAGTTATATAGCCTCTGAAATGATACCTAAGAATTACAAAGGCAATGTAAATTATAGCATGACTTTTTCAGCCAGAATGTAGCATCTGATAAGAACATGAGAAAACCTTACTGTGGGCTGACTCAGCACTTCTAAATTCTATGTTTCAAAAGAGGGTTCAAGCCTGCCCTTTTTACCGATAATAGCACCTTCTAACCTAAACCATGCCATTGGTTATGCCCATTTATTTACTCCTTTTGCACCATGGAAAAGATAACAACCTGGTTTCTGTTATCTGTCTCCTTCCCCTTCAGGGTCATCAGGCAGTTTCAGTTGCCTGCTCCTCCTACTGTGCAATTCAAAATCCTCACAGTGATCGTATATGTTAGACTGGAATATTATTTGTCCCCCACAAAAGCTAATGAAGTACAAGAGCCAACTCCTTTTAATTATACCTTTAATTACATATGTTAAGACAGGGTTGAGGTAATCAATTTCAGAGCTTGCACTCCCTAAGTCAGTTGGTTGACAGTTTGCCAAACCAGCACTGCAAAATGGGCACTAAGCTCATCAATCAGACAGGAGGGAAAGATCCTACAGCAGACTGCCAATCTAATTCAGGTCAAGCAGATTTCAGCCCCCGACTTTGTCATCTCAAACCTCCACGTTTCCCGTGCATGGATTGTCTGATGGCAAGTGTTAACCAGGGCAAGAAGGAACCAAAAATTTCCAGTGGAGCACGTAAGCCATCTTCAGGCTGCCTCAGGTGTGGGCTAACAATGGTTCTTTCAGGCAGACACGTCCTCTGGAAATGATTAGTTGGACATCTGCACTCCAGGGTAAGAAGGCTGTGTGGATGTGACCACTAGGGATATTATAAATTATCTTTGGGCACTTGAAGTGATTTCTTTTCTTACAACTTGAAATCTAAATAAAAGTTCTTGTGTTGTTTTTAAAGTTTTAATACCATGGATGTGGGGAAGCTTATATGATATTTGGCTACGCTATTAAAACCTCTTCTTTATTTCCTGACATGAGTGGGTTGATATTTTGTTCAATGATGTCAGGTATGAAAATGCAATTACTGATTGGGAAATAATTGTTAAGTATCAAATTATTCATTTATTGCATACTATTGCAATAGTGCATCATGCCGGCCACATGACCGTGGAAGCGTCTTCGGACAGTGCTGGCTCTTCGGCTAACAAACGGAGATGAGCACCAGCCCCTAGAGTCGGACACAACTGCACAAATGTGTGGGGGGAACCTTTACCTTTTTATTGCAATACACATCAGCCACTTTGCTTCAGCTAGTTGTTAAATTTTATAACAAACTAAGAACAATGATTTGTTTTTTAAAAAATTATTTCATGATCTTGAGATAGCTTTTGGTTATCACACTAAAAAAATAAAATTGGCAAGTGATAAAATATTAAAGCTCAACTGGAAGAAAGGTATTGAGTTTACATTATCAAATATATACCAGTCTTACTGGAATACTTACAACAGGAGAGCAATTGAGCATTATTTACAAAACGTAGTATCTGTAGAGTTGTCTTGCATGATAATTCAATGAGGGTTCTGGCATAAGTTATCAGAACTCATGCCAGAAATTATTTGACTTAATACCAGTGTTTCCATGGATAGACTATTCTATATCCAGCCTTCCTATATTATTCACATTGAGAACTGTAATAAATTTATCAGTACCATGTTAGCTACACTGCTCTGATTGTAACAATCAGTTGCATTGTTTCATATACAGTATTTTGTGCACAGCTACTGCTACTTTTAAAAATGTATTTAAATGAAATATCTATGCTGAAAAATATTCACAGAACTACTACTGCCTCTTCCTTTTCCTTCTTGAAACCAGGTAAAGATATTCTAGTTAAATTTAGCAAAACGAGTTTGCTGTATGTTCCATATCCCTTTTTTGTTTTAGGGTTTCCCCCCTGCCCCCAGAATGTATTAACAGTGCAAGAATGTGGCTGAAAAGAAAGGATCAGAGCTAATGAGTTCTTTTGGCAAAACTGCTGGCAGCAGCTGCAAAACCGAAGATGTTATGAGCAGCTTGCACCTATGCAGGAGGAAGTATAGAGGAATGACTGTGATGCCAGATGGCTGTGATGATTTATCTCAGGCAATGGTGTAATTCTTTTCTTTACCTTCAGTTTCCACATAATTTACAACATATAATAAACCACCTCTCTGGCTGCTTCTGCTGGAGAGCAAAAGAAGAGGGGGTCACTTTTAAAATGTTTCCTTATATATTTTTATCTTCCATGAGGAACTAAATTTCTCAAAAGAATTGTCTCACCAGAAACTATGACGTGACTGGCAAAAGGGCAAATGTGCCCCCCCATCTCAGTTTGAGCAGTGTGTATAGGCCACTCTTACATATTGTGTTGATGAAAAAATGTCATGATTCAACAATGTCCCAACAACCAATCCAAAACAGCCTCACTCTACCTCAGCCAGGTCTTGATGGCCTTCTGGAAGGCTAAAAGAGTGGGGCCTGCCAGATCACCAGGAGGAGGGTATTCCAGAAGGCAGGGACAGCCATGAAAAAGGCACACTTCTGTGGAAGCATTATGTACAGTATATGCCTTGCATTGTATAAATAAAAGAAGGTTGCTACTGTTGTTATAAAAAACATTCAACAATGGGTTTCCCCAATAAATGCCCTATCAAGCCAAAATCAAGTAACTTTGAGTAATTTCTTTTTCATAATATCTTCATCCTTCCAAAATGCCTCTTTGATTTGAAGGGGTAAAGCCAACCCAAATAAGCCAACTTTTCTTTCCAGTGTTTCTAGTTCTATAACTAAGAACTATGGTCCTGTTACAATAGTTCTATAATTGTGGTAGTAACCCAAAAACTAGCAGTTGTTCATTCACTTAAATAGTCTTCATACTACAAGTAGCCAAGTAGATTTGATTGCCCCAGAGCCCTAAAACTCTGACCATTTTTATTTCAGCTTTTCAGACAGACCTAGAAAGACTATAAGCCATGACAGAGAAGGCATAGATTACTGCTCTTGATGGCCCTAATGAGACAAATTTCTTCATTAGGATTTTCCCAGATTGCTGCTTTCTGCACCAAAAGGTCATTCCTCTGCTAGGACAGAATTGAGGAGAACTTTATACAGGAGCCTTTTCTTACTGCTGAGTTGAAGTGCTCTCTACCCATAGTCAGCAGAAAACTATATTGGCCTGAAATTTCCTGACACATTGCCAATTCCTGCCCTGCTTTTAAACCCTTTCAAAGTTATCTTTTCCAAGGTAACAACAGAAAATCCCTAAAAGATTGTACATATTTTGAGACTGATGCTGGTGGCTTATGAGTGAAGGATTCCACCTTAATGGTATAAGCTAAGGGCAATTTAAACCTCTCTCACTTATGGGTTTATGATGAGCTGAAGACAATGGCAGAAGAAGAAAAAAGTTGTTGCCAAAGGTGGGAGGCTGGCCACAAAGTGATGAGAGCAAGTGAGCCCTTCACTTCAGCTCCTGTTGATTGCCCAGAATTTCTGGGTTATGATTCAGTGCTTATCTCACTTCCAGCCTCAGAGTTGCACTCTTTCTATGGGCCCCAGGCAAATATTACTCTCTGGACCTAGAACACTTGCATTTGAGTGTTGCCTTTCTCTACTCCCTGAATTTTTGTTGTTGTTCTGATGATTTTTTTTGGTTCTCCCTCATCTGCAGTCCCAGAGAAACGTAGTTCTGATCTTACCATGGTTCCAACAAGATATTACTCCATTAATCTAAAGTGACTTGCCCCAACTCAAGTGTTAACTTCTCTGCTCTTTCCAGTATCCATCTTGCCTACATCTTTCAAAACTTTCTCTCTCCTCACAGGTGCTCTCCACTTCCTTTGTCTCAACACAAAGGTTTTAATCAGCAAGGGAGGGCCTGAGAGAAAAGTGTTGGGCAGACGCAAGATTTTTCTCTCATGTTTCCTGCCAATTGAGGCTTGAATCTTTCCCCCATTCCTTTTGTTTGCCAGCTGTAGGTATAGCTATTACTCATTACTAGGAAGAATAGTGCTGGAAAAATTTCCTTTTAAGATGCTCCAGGAAACCTCTTTTTTCTTTCACCCTTTGTGACTTTGTGGGGACTGAAATTTTATTCTCTCTGTCCAAAAAGGGAAATGCTTAAGTTCATTCCCCCTGTGTATGTGCCTTTTTTGAAGTCACTGTGAACTCTTTTCAGGCATCTGGGATATGTTTATTGGGCTATCTTAGGCTCTTTGCCCACATATAGAGGCTTACTCATTTAATACCTGGGTAAATGTGAGTAAATAATCAAAGAAATTTATAACTAATAAAAATAAGGTGTAGGAAGAGAGGATAGGAATAGAGCATAGGGCATAATTAAAAGTAAAATCATATCAAAGAAAGGTAAGAAATGATAATAAAGGTAAGACAAAATATAGTATGCTAAAGAAGAAAGTAAAACATCATTTAATGAAAAGTAAAGTTTATTTTATATGTTCCACTGTAATGATGATGATGATGATGATGATGATGATGATGGTTTCCTGGCCTACGTTCTATCTGAATCTGCACTTAAAACTTCCACCCCAGGATATATTTATACCATGATTAGGTGCAAGTGAGAAAAGGCACAAAGACTATAGTACAAAGGCACATGGTAGCGATGATGTTTCAACCAAGGAACGTCAGGAAAAAGATCTTAAAAGGATCTTTTCAGTGCTGTTGCTATTCCATTTTCAGTCTTTGTTGTTCTTGTGAAACCTTTTCACACCTTCACCCCAATTCCTTTGAAATGAATATGTGGGGGAGTGTTGTGTGCCTTTTTTCTATTTTTGACTTTATTTTTATTTTTGCACATCGCTTTAAAAGCACCATTTGAAAGACTTGTTTAATCACTGTGCTGTAATTTTCAAACCTTCTGTCCCTGCCCCCAAATTTTTCCTAAAGCCATTTTTTTCTCAGTCAAACCTGTTTTTGATTATCTCAGTGGTCTGAAGTTTTCAATAGCTTGAGACCTCAAACCTGCAAAACTAACACTTATTTCGTAACTTTATTTAATCTACATTTTGAACTGAATTCCTAATGTGTTTTGCTTACTATTTGCCAAATAATTTACTTCAATATTTTAGTTCTGTGCTATATTTGTATCAACAAAAATCCTGAATGGATAAATCTGATTTGCAGCAATCATCATTGGCGATCACTCATAGCCGAGTAAGATTGTCTTCCAAAGGTAAAATTTTAACGGTGGATCCGTAAGTGGCTATAAAGGCCAATTCTGGATCCGCACAACCACCCACAATGAGGGCATAAGTTTCCGGGTGGGAGACGGTCATGATGAGGGTTTGCCTGACGTGCCTTCCTTTTAGCTCTTTTCTCCTTTTTGCCCTGTACTTGTGCTTCTTCAAAGTCCATAGCGCCATTAATAAAGGATGACCTCCAATTGAAACGCTCATGAGTTAGGGCTTCCCAGTTCTCAATGCTAATATTACATTTTTTTAAATTAGCTTTGAGAGTATCTTTGAATCTCTTTTGCTGTCCACCAATATTCCGTTTTCCATTCTTAAGTTGGGAGTAAAGTAGCTGCTTTGGAAGACGATGGTCAGGCATTCGAACAACATGACCGGTCCAGCGAAGTTGATGTTGGATGATCATTGTTTCAATGCTGGTGGTTTTCGCTTCTTCTAATACGCTAACATTAGTCTGCCTATCTTCCCAAGTAATTTGCAGAATTTTTCGGAGGCAGCATTGATGGAATCTCTCAAGAAGTTGGAGGTGGCGTTTGTAGAGGGTCCATGTTTCACAGGCGTACAGAAGGGTTGGTAGTACAATGGCTTTGTAAACAAGCATTTTGGTCTCCCTGCGAATGTCCCAATCCTCAAACACTCTACGCTTCATTCGGGAGAAAGCTACACTCGCAGAGCTCAGGCGATGCTGAATTTCAGCGTTGATGTCGGCTTTTGTAGATAGATGGCTGCCGAGATAAGAAAAATGATCGACATTTTCTAGTTAGAGTTAGAGTTCTTGTGTTGCCCTGGTGAATCATTCCTGTACAAAGCACAGCGTTCTCATGATGACGTGAATGCCAGGTGGCTGGATAACAGAGAAGCCTTGGCTTTGTTTACATCTTCATTAGATATGAAGCTAGAAGGTACCATTGTTATGGCTAGCAATGGATCTTCCCATGAAAGTGAAGCCTCCTGATATCCTTCTGTGGGAAGCCTTGCCCAAGCCCCCCCCTAAGCAAGGAAGGGGGGAACTCAGTGCGTAGATGCAGCACATGCTGTGTGCTTTGAGGCCTAGTGTGTGTAACAGCTAACTTCCAGCCAATCAGAAAGCTAGAAGAACTGAATATACAACCATGCAAAATGGTGTTCTATGTCTTCTTGATTTCTAGTGTCTTTTAGCCATGTAGTTCTTCACGTGTTCACTTCCCATGGACTGGGTAGAGTGAGCTATGCCTGGCTTTGGGTATAGGCCATGGCAGGAACTCTGGCCCTGGGATCAATACACGGAACTCTGCTTATAAGTTTGTTTTGTTTTTCCTTTTACAATAATGTATCCTGTATATTCATCTTTTTCATTGTTGCGATAATGTGACTGTATCTGCATTATTGCCCTATGCTAAACAGTAAACACTGTTAGCCCTAACAAGCTGCATTCTTGTCTGTTTATTCTCAAGCCTAGGTTTTTCCCCTTTAAGCCAGCATATATCCCATCAAGATGGCTGCCGAGATAAGAAAAATGATCGACATTTTCTAGTGACACACCTTTAAGCTGGATTGATGGCGCTGCAGAGGGATTGGTTCGAACTTGCTGGTAAAGCACTTTGTTTTTTTTAATGTTAATCGAGAGGCTGAGCTTTTCATATGCTTCTGCAAAGATGTTTAGGATAGTTTGAAGATCTTCCTCGGAGTGTGCACAGACTACGTTATCATCAGCATATTGAAGTTCTATAACAGAAGTTGCAATTACCTTATTTTTTGCTTTCAGCCTACTAAGATTAAAAAGCTTTCCATCTGTTCGATATATAATTTCTACACCAGTAGGAAGTTTCTCTTCAACAAGGTGCATAATCATAGCGATGAAGATAGCGAATAAGGTTGGAGCAATAACACATCCCTGTTTAACGCCGGATTCCACTTTAAATGGATCGCTTTGAGAGCCATTGTTATTCAGGATTGTTGCCATCATGTCGTCATGGAGTAACTGCAAGATGTTCACAAATTTATCAGGGCATCTGATTTTCAGAAGGATGGTCCAGAGAGCAGTACGATTTACAGTATCAAAAGCTTTAGTCAGATCAATAAACGCCATGTACAGAGGGCGGTTTTGCTCCTTGCATTTTTCTTGAAGCTGTCGTGCAGTGAAGATCATATCCACTGTTCCCCTGGAAGGGCGGAAGCCATTTTGCGTTTCAGGGAGGGTGTCTACTGATACAGATAAGAGACGGTTTGCAATGATCTTTGTCAGGATTTTGCCTGCTTTGGCTAGAAGGGAGATGCCTCGATAGTTTCCACAGTCTGTTCTATCACCCTTTTTAAAGAGAGTGATAATTATGGCATCCCTAAAGTCTGCTGGAATCTCCTCCCTCATCCAGATTTTTTCGATGAGCTTATGAAGTTGTTGTGTAAGTTCAGGCCCGCCTTCTTTAAAGACTTCAGCAGGAATCCCATCAGGTCCACTAGCTTTGTTATTTTTCATTTGTTTAGTGGCTTTACTGACTTCCTCCAAACTAGGGGGTACTGCAAGCTCATTTCTTATTTGTTTTTGCGGGATTTGCAAGAAGACTTCATCAGCCACAGTAGAGTGACGATTAAGGAGATTGTAGTAATGCTCTTTCCAGCGCAGTGCAATAGACTCTTTGTCCTTTAGAAGTTTAGCACCATCTACTGAGCGTAAGGGATTTGTACCATGGTTTGTTGGTCCATAGATGGCCTTTATGGCATTAAAAAAGCCCCGTGCATCATGAGCATCTGCAAAATGTTGGGTTTCTTGGGCTTTTTTTATCCGCCATATGTTCTTAAGTTCTCTAGTTCTTCTTTGGACTTCTGCCTTTGCACTGGCGTAGATTTTTTTCTTAACGGCACAGTTAATATCTTTTTGCCATATCTGGAAGGCTTTCCTTTTCTTGTCAATAATATGTTCAATCTCACTATCGTTCTCATCAAACCAGTCCTGATGTCTCTTAGTCTGGTATCCGATAGTTTGTTCACAGGCTGAAATAATAGAAGTCTTCAATTTAGTCCAGTGTTCCTCAACATTTTCAGGAAGTTCCATAGGCAGATGTTCCTTGAGAGTTGATTGAAAGCAAGCTCGTTTAATAGGATCTTGAAGGGCCAGTGTATTCATTTTACGCCTTGGTTTTCTTCCTTGGAGCCTACGATGAGGGACAATCTTTATGGCCATCGTGGATCGAATTAATCGATGGTCTGTCCAGCAGTCATCAGCACTCGTCATGGCTCTGGTGAGAAGTACATCACGGCGATCTCTAGCACGGACAATTTCATAATCTAAAAGATGCCAGTGCTTCGACCGTGGGTGCTTCCATGATGTTTTAAATTTATTTTTCTGGCAAAAGAGTGTGTTAGTAATGACAAGGTTATGCTCTGCACATTTAGTCAGAAGTAAGATTCCATTCGTGTTGCTGTTGTCAACTCCTTCTTTCCCAATGATCCCTGGCCACAAATCAAAATCACGCCCAACTCTTGCATTGAAATCGCCCAGGAGGATAATTTTATCCTCCTTTGGTATCTCTGATAAGATGGTGTCCAGCTGGGTATAAATTTTTTCCTTGATATCCTCATCTGCATCTAGTGTTGTTGCATAAGCACTTAGGATAGTTGCCTGTTGGTTTCTGGCGAGTTTTATTTGCAGAGTTGAGAGTTGTTCGTTAATCCCAGTGGGAACTTCTGACAAGAGCTTCACAATGTCGTTTTTGATAGCAAAGCCTACCCCATGTATTCGTCGTTCTTGTTCAGGCAGTCCTTTCCAAAAGAAGGTATAACCTCCTTTTTCTTCCTTCAACTGTCCTTCTCCTGCTCTTCGAGTTTCTTGGAGTGCTGCTATATCAATATTAAAACGTCTCAGCTCCCTTGCAATAATGGCAGTCCTACATTCAGGTCGCTTACTATCCATATTGTCTTGCAGTGTCCGTATATTCCATGTTCCAAAATTCATGTGTTTTTTACGACCGCTAGATGGTGACCCCACTGGTCGCGGTAGTCCAGTCAGGGAGAAAATGAGGCAGACTATGTTTAGGGCACCTTTTCTAGCCCCCTCCCCATATGGGGTGAGCAGAGTGGATCCTAAATAGGTCTGCTCAGTCGTGGATACAGCTGCTGAACTACTCAACTGCCTCGATCCTTGAGTCAGGGCGACTGAATCCGTATCCACCGCCCATGTGCTGGTCCATGACTAGGAGCTTCCAGATTTCACAGTCCTGTCCCCGTTTCCATTCGTCAGTCACCATGGGACTTTTGGTTGTTTTGGGTTTGGTGTGGTTGGAAGACGCCTGTGCGTGAATTTGTTTTATGTGTGGATATCGGTGCACAACGATCAGCACACAACCTTCACAGAAAAAGGCTCTAATCCAATGGCATGGATACCATGACGATTGGTGACCTTTTGTCTGCTGCAGCCTTCATCCGCCTTCGCAGCCGTTGTAACAATACACCTTGTTATCTTCTGCCTGTTCTGCCGTTGAGGACTTTCTTGGATCGTTCTTTGTCTGGTTCCTCCCCCTGGACCTTACCGCCATGGGTGACCCTGCCAGGAGTACATGACTCCCGACGGCTTCGCTCACAGGGTTCATTGGGAACACACAAGCCCTCTCACCACAACAAGGTGATGATCCAGCGAGTGAGTTGCAGCAATGGGATATTGCAGAAGAGGACAAGGAGGATGAGACTCATGAAAGCAGTACTGCAGTGTCTCAAGCTGCTTTTAGATAGATGCTGCAACATTGCATCTATGCCGAAAAGAGGCAGAACTTGCAGTGCAATGCCACAACCCTCTTGTAACCCTGATAAAAGCAGCAAGATCCGGCAGACAATGCTGTTGTGTTTGTCAGCACTGGAACTGGTTAGTTTTGACAAAATGGCAAGAAAGAGAACATTTAAAAAAAACTGGCTATTTTTTTAAAAATAGTTTTGTTTATAATATAATTGTCCAGGTGTATTCTTCCTTCCAGGACTTAATCTGCCCTTGCATGGAAGTTGTTGTTGAATCAGTGTCTCGTATTCTGGTGAGCTACCCATTGTGACATATATGGCACTTTGAACAAACATTAGCTCTACTTGTATCACTCCAACTGCACCATAAAAGAGAATGTTTCTGAGAAAGTATCTCAGAAATCTCAAAAAAGAGTCAAAATACTGTAAGGAAATTTTGGTTGTAATGTCAGAAGGTACTTAGCTATTTTTTTGAAAAATTTAATTCACAAGTTGTTTGATATTTTATATAGTATTTTGGTCTATGATTGTGAAGAATTAACCTTGAAACTTGGAACAGAGCTTCTTTATAATGGTCTCCTTCCTTTCAAGAAACTCAGGGAATGTTTCATGTTTTTGTCATGTAGGTTTTCAGGATAATTCTGTTTTAGGGTGGGGTTTGTTTTGTTGTTGTTGCTGTTAAAGAGTTATATATTGCCTAAATGATACATAACATTATTCATCATAAATTATAAGTTAGCTTTTCATTGCCTTCAACAAATGAATTCAATTTTTTTTTTTTAAATGTAAGGAACAATTTCAGATTATCTATCATACCAAGACCTTTGAAATTGGTTTTGCACTTTAATTCCACCTCAGTTCCATGTAGAAATTAAAAATCCACTTCTAGATATCCCTGTTATTCTTCACTGGATCCCAAAGGTACACCAATGAAACTAGTTTTTAAAGCTTATTAAGCATATTAAAGGAAATATCTCCCAGTCACACATACCAATTAAGAGTTGCATTTTGTACTCATTTACATCCATGCATCCCAAATGAAATGGGCATGATTTTATGGATGAGATGAGAAGCATATTTGGACAACATACATTCTATAAGCATAGCATAATTTTATATTTCATTTTAGCCATTATTCTAGTCTCAATATTTCTCCTTTAGTCTGTAGGAATGAAGACAGAAAATGAAGAAATTGATTTTTTTAAAAGCAGATCTTTCTATAAGAACAAGAAGTGTATCCTTCTTCTGATTTTAATATGAAAGCCAACTGTACAATAAAATTAAGATATGTGTGTGTGTGTTTATACTCCAGGGCTTTCCAAAGTGCCGGCGGCGTGGGGAGGCAGCGCGGGGAGGCGCACATGGCGGTGACACAGGAGGGCATGCGGCGGTGCGCGCGTGCACGGTGGCGGCGCAGGGGGCGTAACTGCGCGAGCAGCCGCATTTTGGACCAGTTGAAGCTTCCGGATACTCTTCAAGGGTAGCCCCATGTAGAGCACATTGCAATAGTCTATATGGGAGATAACCAGGGCATGAGTGACTGTACAGAGGGCATCCTGATCCAGGAAAGGGCGTAACTGGTGCACAACACGAAGCTGTGCAAAAGCCCTTCTGGCCACGGCTGCCACCTGCTCTTCGAGCAGGAGCCGTGAGTCCAGAAGAACCCCCAGATTCCGCACTTGGTCTGAATGGGGTAGTGCAACCCCATCCAGAACTAAGGATGATAACTTCCTGGATCTACAGGAGCCATAAATCCACAGCCACTCCGTCTTACCAGGGTTCAGTCAAAGCCTGTTGTTCCCCATCCAGACCCCCACAGCCTCCAGGCACTGAGAAAGGGCAGCCACTGCATCACTTACCTCACCAGGGATGGAGATGTATAATTGGGTATCGTCCGCATGTTGATGGTATCTCATCCCATGGTGACGGATGATCTCACCCAGCGGTTTCATGTAGATATTAAATAGGAGAGGGGAGAGAACCGAGCCCTGCGGCACCCCACAAACGAGGGGGCGAGGGTCGGATCTCTCATCTATTACCACCGATTGGGACCGGCCCTGGAGGAAGGAGGTGAACCAGCGCAAAACTACGCCGCCCACCCCCAACTCCCTGAGCCGTCCCAAAAGGATACCATGATCGATGGTATCGAATGCCGCTGAGAGGTCAAGAAGAGCTAGCATGGATGCACTCCCTCCATCCCGCTCACGCCAGAGATCATCTGTAAGCGCGACCAATGCAGTTTCCACCCCATATCCCAGCCTGAAACCTGACTGAAAGGGGTCCAGATAATCCGTATCATCTCAACCACCTTCCCTAAAAAAGGGAGGTGGGAGACAGGACGAAAATTGTCCAATATAGTAGGGTCCAGTGATGGTTTCTTGAGGAGGGGGTGCACCAGAGCCTCTTTAAAAGCACCTGGGAACACCCCCTCCCCCAGAGATGTATTAACCATCACCTGGACCCATCCACATGTCACCTCCTGGGCTGCCTTTACCAGCCAGGAAGGGCATGGGTCTAGATGACACGTGGTGGCCCTTACAACCCGAAGGATCCTGTCCACTTCCTTAGGTCCAACAGGATCGAACTGTTCCCAGATAACCGGGCAAGGACGTTCCCTCGGCATCTCCCCAGACTGTGCCACACGCTTAGAGTCCAACTTAGACCGAATCTGAGCGATTTTATCCTGCAGATGCTCAGAAAATTCTTCCGCACGGCCCTGCAGGTGGGTGACAAACTCCACCTTACCCAAAAGAGATTCTCAGGCTTCTCAGAGAGAGAGGGAGAGAGAGATTATTTAAAATAAACATTACATTTGTTTTCTATTAGCCATATTTTTTCCTTTCCTTCCCAGAATTTAAGGGCTGCACTAGATATACTTAAACTTGTTTGTTTGTTTTTCACATTTCTACATTGCCACCATCTAGAGATTCTCAGTGGTTTACATAGACTACGAATATCCAGTAAATATACACAATATACTGTAACTACTATAAAAACAGTAAGACAATACCATCCAAACACAAAACTAAAAATAATAAAAATACAAAATAAAGATGGCATGATAAAATCAGGAGAATGTGCTCTGGAACAACTCTGTATTTAAAAGCATCTGAAATATCGTCAAGGAGGAGGGAAGCCTCATCTCAACTGGAAGGCTGTCCCACAGTATTGCCATTGCCATGGAAAAACAGTGCCTTCTTGCTTCATCCCCCTGTGAGATCAGTGACTGATGTCTATGAAGGTTCTCAGTCATCCAGGTAGAATTGTCTGTAGCTTGAATCATGTCAACTGGATTTCTATTTTCTCAGTGGAAACGTTTCGCTCCTTATCCAAGGAGCTTCTTCAGTCTGAGCAAAGTTAGTAAGGGAATCCTAAATATGTTTCTAGGTAGCTGTGTGACCTTACACCTGGGGCTAGGTCATGGTTATATTGAGATGTTATTTTAAGTCCTTTTATCATCTAAAGGAGGATCGTTAAGATCACCATGCTGCTGTTGAGCTTGTGAAATGGTCTTAATCTTCCTAGGCACAGAAGACAAAGTGGGGAGGAAGACGGGGGAAAGATTATGCCTGAGGCCCCCATCTCTATTCAAGGAAGGATTTTCCAAGTTGGCATAAATGGATTCCTTGACCCCTCTCTCAAACCACCTATCTTCTCTGTCTAAAATGTGAACATTAATATCCTCAAATGAGTGTCCTTTTTCCTTTAGATGAAGATAAACTGCTGACTCTGGTCCTGTGGTGTTACTTCTCCTGTGTTGGGCCATCCTCCTGTACAAAGGTTGTTTGGTTTCTCCAATGTAGAGTTCAGAGCACTACTCACTGCACTGGATTGCATAAACTACATTGCTTTTCTTGTGTTTTGGAGTTTGATCTTTGGGGTGTACAAGCCTCTGTCTCAGTGTGTTGGTGGGTTTGAAATATACAGGTATGTGGTGTTTGCCAAATATCCGTTTTATCTTTTCAGACACGCCAGCCATGTAGGGAATGACCAGGTTCTTTCGTTTACTCTGAGTCTCAGCCCTATCTGTCGCTGTTTTAGGTCTGGTAGATTTAGATTTAGTGAAGGCCCAATTTGGATATCCACAGGCCTTCAGAGCTGTTCTCAGGTGCTGATTTTCATTCTTTTTGGAATCCATGGAGGTGGGGATGGTTTCTGCTCTGTGTGACAATGTCCTGAAGACCCCTAGTTTGTGCTGTAGTGGATGGTGGGAGTCAAACATCAGCTATTGATCTGTGTGTGGGGGTTTCCTGTAGATCCCTATTTCTAGCTTGCCACTGGTCCCAATGAGGACTTCACAGTCTAGGAATGCCAGTCTGTTGTCCTTGGTGTCTTCTCTGGTGAAGCTAATGTTGGCATCTATAGTGTTTATATGGTCCGTGAAGGCCTGTACTTCCTGGGCCTTGATTTTGACCCAGGTGTCATCCACATACCTAAACCAGTGGGTGGGCACCGTTCCCTGGAATGTGTTGAGTGCTTTCTTCTCTACTTCTTCCATGTATAAATTGGCCACAATGGGTGACACAGGGGAACCCATGGCACAGCCATGTTTTTGTCTGTAAAAGTCACCTCTGTATGTGAAATAAGTGGTGTTAAGACACAGGTCCAGAAGATGGCAGATCTGGTTTGGGTTGAGATGGTTTCTCCTTTCAAGGGTGCTGTCCTGTTCTAGTCTCTTCCTGACAGCGGATAGAGCATGAGTGGTGGGGATGCTGGTGAAAAGGGAGGACACATCAAAGGAGATCATAGTTTCATCTGTATCCAGTTTCAGGATCTTTGCTTTGGAAACAAATTCTTCCGAATTATGGATGTGGTGTTCAGAGTGTCCAACTAGAGGTGCTAGTATGGTAGAGAGGTGTTTGGCAATGTTGTATGTTACCGAATTAATGCTGCTGACTATGGGTCGGAGGGGTGTTCCTTCCTTGTGGATCTTAGGAAGTCCGTAGATGCAGGGGATGGCTTCTCCAGGATACAGACGGTGGTAGGTAATCCTATCGATGGAGCCATCATGTTCCAATTGTTTCAAACTGTCTATTACCTTTTTCTTGTAATTGTTGGTGGGGTCTCTTTTCAGTTTTTCATATGTATGGTGATCCTCCAAAAGTTAGGTAATTTTATTGTGGTAGTCTGCAGTGTTTAGAACCACTGTACATCTTCCTTTGTCAGCAGGTAAAATGGTGATGGTTTCATCTTTGCTGAGGGCTGTCAGGGCTCTCCTCTCTTGGACGGTAAGGTTGGGGGGAGGAGGTTGAGCACTGGACAGAGCTGCAGATATTTTAAGCCGGAGTTGTTCTGCTTCCTAAAAAGGTTGGTGGTTGTTGTGGATGGCAGATTCTGTGGCTGTAATGAGCTCCACAACCGGAACTTGCTTGGGAGTGATGGCAAAATTAAGACCTTTGGCTAGGACATCTCTCTCTGGTTGGGTGAGTTCTCTGTCTGAGAGATTTTTCACCCACATGTTATTTTTGTCTTCTGTGGTCCTGTTGTTGTTGTTCCTCCCAGCGGTTTCTCCAGTTCCTTGTTTCTGCTTGCTGTGAGAAAGAAGAATGTCAAATTTCTTAGTTTGCCTCTCCTTTGTCTTGTGATGCTGGGCCAGCTGTACTTTATTGCCAAGCTGAATAACTCTATCCAGGATTGGGTCAGGAAGGGTGGCTGTGAGTTCCTGGTGAAGGTTTTCAAAATTGTATTGCAGGGCATCAATGGTGAAGTGGACTTGCCTTATTCTTTCATTTAGAAGATGTCTCTGTGCCTGCTCCAGGATCTGCTCTGCTCTGTGACCCTTAACTGTAGATTGCAGGCGTAGGCTTGTCGGGATGAGTCTCTGTTTTCTGCATCTGAGGTTGAAACGTAGGTGGTTTCTATAGTCTGCCACCTTTCTTGCTGTCTTCTCGAATTTCCTTACCAACTTCAGGGTTTCATCCCCAAAATGTATGGCAATATGTCTATGAAGGTTCTCAGTCATCCAGGTAGAATTGTCTGTAGCTTGAATCATGTCAACTGGATTTCTATTTTCTCAGTGGAAACGTTTCACTCCTTATCCAAGGAGCTTCTTCAGTCTGAGCAAAGTTAGTAAGGGAATCCTAAATATGTTTCTAGGTAGCTGTGTGACCTTACACCTTGGGCTAGGTCATGGTTATGATTCAAATTCAAATCAGTGACTGATCTGATTGATTGGGCCAGTACTGGTTGGAGTAGGCAGTCATGCCGATGACTACGCAGGAAGCCATAAAGGGCTTTATAGTTTAAAACCAGCAATTCTGACCAGCAGTTCTATGCTCCCAATGACAAGGTGTTTTGAAAGTATGTGGGCAACTGCATTTTGGACCAATTGTAATTTCTAAGTAGTTTGTAAGGGCCTACCTAGAGTATGTTATAGTAGTCAATCTGGGTGAGACAATGGCATGAGCTACTGTAAGTAGGTCCTGTCTCATGTAGAGTCACAACTGATGCACTAGGTGAAGCTGGGCACAGGCCCTCTGACCACGGCTTCCACCTGCTGTTCCAGCAGGAGCCATAAGTCAGAAGGACCTCCCAATTCATGAACCTGCTCCCTGACAGATAGTACTTCCCATCAGAAACAACTTTGATGGTGATGTATCTACAGCAACTCAGACTTACCAGGATTCAGCTTCACTGTGTTCTCTCCCATCCAGACCCTAACAACCTGCAAACACTGGTAAAGGACGTTGACAACATTTCTCTTACTGCCCGGTGTACACAACTTCATCCACTTTCTGAACAAAGCAGTAAGGGCAGGGGTCCAAACAGGAAGCATGGATTACAACCAAGACAGAACCCTATCCACTTCTTGGTCACAGACCAGAAGGATCCCCAGAATACACGGTAAGCCCCTGCCCCAGTCACCACCAAAGATTCTGTCTATGTGTAGTCAAGACTGCAACAAATTTTTCTGGAAGTTTGCATTTTTTTAAAGCTTTCACACATTCAAATTAGCAATAAAATTGGGGAATGTGTTTGCTTTTTTCTAAGAAGTGCAGTCATAAAAAAAATACTGATTTACTTAATAGGTTGTACACTGAGGAAGCTGAGTATAATATTTCAGCCTTAGTTGAATCTCTTTTGTATTAAAGGAAACAATAAAGTAGATAGTCTTTTAGATCCAATAATATAACTGCTTTTGTTGTATAGAAACAGGAAATCCAGATGACCTGCAATTTTCATTTTCATGTTTTTGAATATTTAAAATTTTTTTTAAAAAAAGTATTTTCTGAAAGAGAAGGTGAATTTCTTATCCACCTCCAGACTATTTTATTAAATGGGAAAATGTAAAAACAGGATGTGTGAACTCTTTTCAGTTCTTGTTCTTTGTGAATTCAACAACCCTTAAAATATCAATAGCGGGCAAACTTTCATATTTACATTTTGACACAAAAATACACATGGAATTAAACTAGGAACATATCTTAAGCTTTATATCAATCATATAACTTGCAAGACTTTGGCTATTAAGAGAATATATGAACATATCTGGGAGAATCTCAGGATGCAGCATAACAGACATACTGCTGTGATGGATGAAACGACAACTTGGAGTTCCAATTTCTGCCACTTAACAAATATCTGAAGGCTATATAACTAGGAAAACATAACAAATTCACATATTCAGTCAAAGGGGCTCTTCTAAAGTATAGTAAGTTTTGGCAAGACAATGATCATAGAAATGGATGCTTTGAAGAAAGCATTAGAATCTAATTAGCCAGCTGGGAATGATGTTACATAAGTAAACGAACTAAAAGTTTGGCTCAGTCAAGACCCAGCACCACAGGGCAGTGGGGAGTTGGCAATACCCGAGGCTACAGGGGAGCAAGCTGGGGATGGTGGTTTGTCCCCACCCTCTAGCCAGCAGCCAGCTGGATCCCATCAGACTCCCAGCTCACCTGAATCACCCAAAGGGCAGAGACGGAGGCGTGTGCACCTCGCCTTAAAGGACAGAAGGAGAAGTGCCTGGTTAGCTGCAAGAGATTTACGCAGAGGAGAAGTGGAGTCTTTTCAGGACCCAGATGACAGGTCCTAAACTCCTAATAAATAACCAGCAGAGCGGTGAGTGGGTTGTGGGAGCAATGTAGCATATTGGCTTCGCGACCACTCCAGTTTCCTGACTTGATTCCTGACTTCCTGACCCTGCTTGGATTGTTGTTACTCTGACTTCTGGACTCCTTGACCCGGCTTTGACTTCTCGCTGACCTACTTGTTACCACCCCTGACCTGGCTTTGGAATATCGGTTGTCTTCTGGATTAACTCTGACTTAGGCAAACAAACTCTGGACTTCTCTCTCAGCTTTTCCCTACAGCATAACTGCTGGCTGTTGCTATGCGGTCAGCTGGTGAGTGAATTCCTGCCTGCAGCTCACAAGCAGAGACTCTGTGTAACTTGATACTCGAGGCTAGCCAGCACAAATAGTATTATATCATTCTTATCCCCATTAAACCTTAGAAAATCAAACAGACTTTAAATCATTATAAAAAATAAGATCATACAGCCTTGAAATCAGTCCACATACTTATTCTTAATTTCTTAACCGACCTCAAAATAAACTAAAACATTTATTTGTCTCCATATTATGCACTGGACATTTTTTATAAAAGAATCAAAAAACCCAATTGCCCCTCCTCAAAAGTCAACATAAGATTTCCCACATAGCCAAAACACCATCTCTTTCTCATAACATAAGTTGAAGTAAACAGAGCATGTTTTTTTCCTGCAAATCAAGTTGTAACTCTTTCATAAGCAACATGTATTCATCAGCTGGCAGTTCACGGTCTGGATTCTCAGAATCGGGAAGAATATCTCCCCCTTCTTCTTCTCCCGTCTCTTCTTTTCCCTTCATAAAATTCTCAGCCAGTTGATACATTTCTGTCAGGGACATAACTGGTGAAGAAGGAGGGGGCTCCCTCCAGGGGGATAAACGCATGTGCAGTAATGAATCGCTTTGCCTTCCTCACAAGAGACTGAAGAAGGCACTGCCCTAATTTCTTGGTCCTGTTCTCTGAGCATTACTAGTTTATTTATTTATCGTATTTATACCCCGCCTATCCCCTCCCTAACGGAGGACTCTAGGTGGCATACATACATACATACATACATACATATATATATATAGCTTGAATCATAGCCATTCCAGAGATCTTCCGATTCGGTGGCCAACTCCCCGACAGGACGCCAGCATATTCTCCCACTTAAGGTGGTACCCATTTATCTACTTGCAAAGCTTTCGAACTGTTGGGTTGACAGGAGCTGGGACTAGCAACGAGAGCTCACCTCGTTGCGCGGGGATTCGAACTGCCGACCTTCCGATCGGTAGTCTACAGCTCAGCAGTTTAACCTGCTGAGCCACCGCATCCCTAGTTCATTTTAGTTTAGTTGGATTCTGTCTAGCAGAGTAGAACAATAAAACACTAGAGCCTGTACACCAAGTCTCAGCATGTTCCTTTGCTCAAAGTCAGGACAATTTCAGAAATAATATCCCAAGCATCTTGCAAGAGAACTTGAGCAGTTTAATGGCAAATTTCTTCAAAGTCAACACGGAGCTCAGAGAATGCTTTCCTGAAGTCTTTCTTAAGGTCGTCCATAGTTCAAACAACAAAATCTATCTTCTTGTTGTTAATAGCCTCTCTTGGGGTAAGAAAAACTTAAAAATATACAAATTGGATGATTTAGAAATGAGAAAGGCTTGACCTAATGTCCTAGTGGCTGCAGCGTGGTTTGATAATGGTGTTATCCCCGACTCCCATCTCCTCTTACCAGATTAGCGCCATTGACGCTCCTCAGACTGCAAGGCGATGTTCCGAAGTACAAATGGGGAAATTCCAAGTGTTTTCTGTCCATGAAAACACTCTAGGGCAACCAGGAAAACCTGCCTGTGTCTCCCCCCCCCAAAAAAATCCACGCTGGCAGATCTGCCCGCTGAATCGTGAGCATGGTGTTCAGTCAGCTATATTCTCACTGGAAGTCTCCGTGAAAAATGAAAAATCTGTTTGGAGATCAAGGCCCACATGGTAAATGACATCTTCTCCCATTTTTATCCTTAAAATATTCTCAAAGCGGACTCCAGGCTTGGCTGCCAGCTCGACCAGTCAGATTTCTCAGAGAAGCTGAGAACTGACTGAATTTCCCTTGCTTGCGTGGATTGCAGAAGTTGTGGTCCACTGAAGTTTTTTTTCCCCTGGAGAAGGGGAGACCAGAAGATTACTCGTGGGGCCATTGGGATTGCCTACCCTTGTTTTTTCTGTAGTTTTCCACCGCGGAAGGAACAGGGTAAGTGCAAGGCAATGGCCGAGATATATCAGGCTCTCGCAGGGGAAACAAGTCTCTTTGAAGAGACACAAGAGCGCCCAGCCACTTTTAGATCACTTTAGGAATGTTTTTTTTAGATTAAAATATTTTTGAAATCTAAGATCTATTTTTTGGACTTTGTTGAAAATGTTGGCTAACTTTGTGCTTTCTTTGCTATAACTGATTCTGGTGGAAGTTTGATGGACTCTATATTTGCAACATAATGAAACGTCTGCATTTTTTTTTTTTACTTCTCTTTTGTATTAGAGGGATTTAAGAGACTCTGTTTGTAATTCTTCGCTTGATAAACTAAATGACTATTCATTTTTTGAGAAACTCTTTGTTTGGATTAAGCAGCTTGCAGCTTGAAGAACGAAAGCTCGCAGTTTGAAGAATAAAAACACAGGGTAACGTGTTTTTTTCCTTGTCGTCTTTTTCTACATCCTCCCTGGTTGGATTTTGCTTCATTTGGAATATATTTTTTATTTCTCCTTCTATAAACTGTTTAAAATATTATTCTCTCCTGTATTTTGGATTATTGGAACTTTCTTTTTTCTTTTGACTTTAAAAAAAAACAAAACAACAACAACGACGTTCTGCTTAATAGATTCTGCTGGTAGTATTCCATGGACAGATTACATGATTATTGTTTTGACTAGAAGGGTTGTTGTTTTAATTTGAAGGACACAGGAAAGATGGCTTTCCAACTTGTACCTGAGGAGCTCAGAAGAGAGATTACTGAGGCTTTTTCAAATATTCAAAGGTCGTTGGAATTACTGTTCGTAACTCTGCAAAACAGAGAGAAAGAACAGAGAACAGAAACGGAGACAGAAAGGAAAAATGTTTTTCAAGTGGAGGAGAAACAGAAGGAGGAAATTTTGAGTATATTAGTTCAGAAGAACATTCTGAAGGCTTTACACTACAATCTTGGTATAGATATGTTGTGGCAGTGGAGACAGAGTGAAAATATGGGTGCACAGTTGGATGGATGTTGTGAAATATGTGGAAAGGGAGAGAAGGTTGCTCTGATATTCTATATGAGATATAGAAAAGAGCAGGCTGTATATTGTGAATCTCCCACAGTGTATTGTGATTTTGGCATAACCTAAACAGAAGATATGAGAAACTGTATGGATATAAAGGTTAATGAAAAAATATGGACTTGAATTGTTATGAGAAATTGTATGGATATATAAAAAGTGATATTCTAAATGTAAGATGCTAAATACAAACACAAGTTGATATTATAGAATATTGTTTTCCTTAGAGATATATTTATGAGAAGATAATGATATGATGGAATTAGAATGATGGTTACTACAGGATGATATATATCAATATGTATTGTATGAATATTATAAGAATTGATATATTAGCTATTAGGTTAAGTGATATGATAGATTATGCATTTAGTTTAAATGGACACTACTACAAGGAATGGAAATTACAGATGGATAATTGAGATTCAAGAATTCCTTTTTTATGGAGATATATATATATATTAGAATTAAATTATAGAAATATATATGTATGAACACTATAAGAATTGCTAAATTATGTATTAAGTTACATAACATGTTAGGTTATGAGTCATAATATGAATAGAATATATTGTAGTTTATTAGAAGTAAATAAGGCTTTTATTTGTTATACTAATTGGTCTTTATTGAAGATATAAATATGTAGTAATGAACATTCAACATTTAACTACTACTTCAAGGAGTGGAAGCCAAAGATGGATTATTGGGAGACAGTAAGATGAAGGTTAGAAGATTGGATTAAAGAAATCAAAAGGCATATGACAAAGAAAAGTTCCTGTATACTGTATGAAGGACTAACATTTAAAATCAATTGTTGTACTTTAAGTTCAAAGATAGATTGGAGGACATCTATTTTCTATATTTTCTTTGCTTATTATTTCTTGACTTCACTTTTTCTTTATCTTTTTCTTATTTTGTATTTCTGTTTCTATTTCTTTTTCTACTTTAAATTTTATTATGTATTGTAAAACTTAATAAAATTTAATAAAAAAAAATAAAATATTCTCAAAGCATAAGTGCATTTTTTAAAGAAAGATAGCTAATGTATGAGTGATGCACTATATTTATTTAATTTATACTCTGGCTTTTTATTCACAGTCAAATACTCTCTCTCTGTGTGTGTGTGTGTGTGTGTGTGTGTGTGTGTGTGTGTGTATGTATGTATATATATATATATATATATATATATATATATATATATATATGTAATTGAACAAATCAACCCAGAGTTCTCACTTGGGGAACAAATGACCAGGCTCAAATTATCCTACTTTGGACATATTATGCGAAGACCTGGCACTGGAGAAGGCTCTAATGCTGGGAAAGGTAGAAGAAAAGAGAAGAAGAGGACAACCAGCAGCAAGTTGTATAGACTCAGTTACAGTGGTGATTGGTGCACCACTAGAAGACCTGAAAGACCAGGTTAGGGTCTCTATGTGGTCACTGAAGAATCAACTTGACTTGATGACTTGATGGCACATAATCAGTTAATCAATCAATCAATCTTTTTATTCACTGCTCAAGGTGGCTAACAATAGTTAAAATGCAGAATTCAAATAACCAATTAAGAGTGTAAAATCAATGTTAATGACTAGCAAGAGAAATGAAGTTTGGCTGGGCTTCTTAAGGTAGAGTGTATTCACAGCCTGGGAACAATGAAAAAGAAGGCTGCTTCCTATGTACCAAGCAGCTCCAGTAAGATTTACAACCCAGGAGACAGAGCAGGCACAAATTCCGGCCTCTTCTTCCCAGCAGTTAAACTCCAACGGCCCCCCTCGTCAGAGCCCTGCAGGGAGGCCATTCAGCAATTAAGAAGGGCTCAGTCGGCGGATTGCAACCAAGATTTTTACCTAGTTCCGGCCACGCTGACAACAGATTCCAAGCACCCGTTACCTGTAGAAGTGATGATCGATTCCGGTGCAATGACCAACTTTATAGATGTGGAAGCAGTGGGAAAGTTTCGGATTCCAACGATTGCCCTACCAAGCCCCATACAGGTCGAAACCATCGACGGGCAACCTCTCAAGGCTGGCACAATTACACACTGCACCCAGCCAATTCAACTCTCTATCGCAGATCACACAGAGTGGATGCAACTTTATGTCACAGCTTCATTGCAAGTTCCTATCATCCTCGGCACTCCGTGGTTAAAACTTCATAACCCCAAGTTGGACTGGATGACCGGGGTGGTTTCCTTCCCCGCTCAGGACTGTCTGCAACACAAATTACAGGCAACCATCCACTCCCAACCGACAGTAGCCAACATGGAAGCAGGGAGGGCTCACCTACCAGCAAAGTATGGAGACTATGCAGACATTTTTGGCGAACAGGAGGCCACAGCGATGCCACCCCACAGACCTTTCGACTGCATGGTGGACCTAAAGCCCGGAGCCAAGATCCCAGCAGCAAGGCATTATGCCATGTCACCAAAAGAACTAGCTACCCTGAAAGAATATGTGGATACCAATCTCAAGAAGGGATTCATTCGGCCATCGAAATCGCCTGCATCTGCCCCCACCTTCTTCGTACCAAAGAAGCCAGATCCCTTCACCCCTGCGGCACAGGCTGGTGGAAAGGGGACTACCATGCGCACAGTGCATGACTACAGCACACTCAATGCAGTCACCGTTAGGGACCACTACCCCCTTCCACTTATATCGGATTTGCTAAATTGCCTACAAAAGGCACACATTTTTACCAAATTAGACCTCAGGAATGCCTACAATTTGATCAGAATGAAACAAGGCCATGAGTATGTTACAGCCTTTGACACCAGATATGGTAAGTTTGAATATTTGGTCATGCCGTTCGGACTAAGTAATTGCGGGGCTGTATTTTCCAGATTTATGAACCACATATTTTCAGATTTGTTAGATAAGTATGTAGTCATCTATCTCGATGACATTCTGATATTTTCTGAGGACCCCACGTCTCACATAACTCATGTACGCAATGTTCTGCAGAGGCTGAGGGAGAACAAACTTTTTGCCAAGCTAGAGAAGTGTGCCTTTGATTTAACTCAATTGGACTATCTGGGCTACAGGATTTCCACAGATGGCATAGCCATGGATCCTGCAAAGGTCCAAACAATTCTGTCTTGGAAACCTCCCCGCAATGTCAAGGAGGTACAGCAATTTCTCGGGTATGCAAATTTCTTTCACAAATTTATTGATGGCTATGCGGAGAGGGCACAACCCCTTACTCAGCTTTTAAAGAAAGGCACACGCTTTTGCTGGGGGGAACAACAACAGGCTGCCTTCCAAGAGTTTAAGCAGCTGTTTGCCTTCCCTCCTCTCCTGAGGCATCCAAATCCACAAAGACAATTCTTTGTCCACACAGACGCTTCTAACATGGCGATCGCCACCATTTTGCTCCAGGCAGCAGACCTTAAAGGGGAGGACATGCTTCCTTGTGCCTATTTCTCTCGCACGCTGTCACCAGCAGAGAGGAATTATGATGTCTTCAATGAAGAATTACTTGCTATAAAGTCAGCCTTCCAAGAGTGGAGACATTGGTTAGAAGGAGCTACATTCCCAGTCAAGGTTTCCACAGACCATAAAAACTTGGAACGTTTGCAAAAGTCCGGATCACTCACCCCCCGCCAGGTCAGATGGAGTCAATTTTTTTCACGTTTCAATTTTCTAATCTCGTACCTCCTTGGCAAGCAGAACAAGCTGGCTGACGCCTTGTCTAGGCAGCTGCAAGACATTGCAGACACTGACCAAGCCACTCAAGCCACAATTTTGCAGCCTCAAAATTTTGAGAGACCTCCCGAAAGGGACCAGGTAGAGATCTTAGCGGCCGTCAGGCAAGCGGATGATCTCCTCGCACGTATCAAGGCTCAGCAGCAACAAGACCCCTATGCAAGGGCTAGGCTGGATGACCTCCAGGGCGCCCAGCAGGGAACACCATCCCCATTCACGGTAGAGGCCGGGACCCTTTGGCATAGCGGGTGGCTTTATGTTCCTATTACCCTGAGGGAAGGGGTCCTACAGCTGTGTCATGATAGCCCAACGGCAGGACATGGGGTGTGTGTTCAAAACGCTGCACAGAACACTCAGAGATTACTGGTGGCCCAAGATGGCAGTGCACATTAAGACTTACGTGGCCTCTTGCCACACATGTAGACGTGCTAAAAATGTTGCAGGGAAACCAGCAGGCCTCTTGCAACCCCTACCCACGCCTCCCCAGCCTTGGGACACTATCTCCATGGATTTTATCACTGACTTGCCACAGGCACAAGGCTTCACTTCTATCCTGGTGGTGTTGGACTGTTTTACAAAGATGGCACATTTTATTCCCTGCAAGGGCCTCCCGACAGCACAAGCTACAGCACAGCTCTTTTTGGATAATGTCTTCCGATATAGAGGCATGGTTAAACACTTGATTTCAGATCAAGGTTCACAATTTACTTCCAGGTTCTGGGGGGTGCTTTTTCAGACATTGGGGGTCAAAATACACTTATCCTCTGCGAATCATCCTTGCAGTAATGGGGAGGCTGAGAAAACTAACCAATTATTGCAGCAATATCTCAGATGTTACGTTAACTACCGCCAGGACAATTGGGCAGACCTGCTCCCCATGGCAGAGTTTGCTTACAACAATTCAGTGCATTCCTCGACCAAGATGTCCCCTTTCCAGGCACTCTATGGCATGAACCCGAGAGTGTTGCCTCTTTCCTCCCAACAAATAGCCGTTCCTGCAGCCATGGATTTCCTGGCAGAAAGGCAGGCAGCCCATCAGCTGTTAACGGAGCAGCTTGATCTGGCGAAAGCAGCCTATAAAAGGAACGCAGATGAACACAAACAGGAGGGACCTTCGATTTTAGTGGGAGAAAAAGTCTGGCTCTCTACTAAGTTTTTGCCATCTAGCAGGCCTTGCAAGAAATTGGACTCTAAGTTCATCGGCCCGTTCCCAGTGATACAGCAGATAAATCCGGTAGCTTATCGGTTGCAGCTTCCCCACTCCATGAAGATCCACCCAGTATTTCACAAGTCATTGTTAGTCAAGGATTCCCCTCCAAGCACCTTGCGTTCACATACCACCACCACCCCTCCGATACTTGTCGAAGGGGAACCGGAATATGAAGTGCAAGAAATTTTGGATTCCAGAAGGAGGGGCAGAGGAATTCAGTATTTAATACACTGGAAGGGGTATTCTCAAACAGAGCGCTCCTGGGAAAATGCCAAAGACATTCATGCCCCTTGGTTAATTCACAAATTTCATCAGCTTTTCCCCCACAAGCCACAACCACCTCGACTGCCAGAGCTACCTCCCTTGGAGGGAGATGATGACGCCGGCCATCCTGAGGTGTTTGTAAGTTGCCAGCTTCCGCCTCAACTCCACGACCAGCGGCCAGTGAGGGGGGCAGAGGACGGTTCTCGCCCATCCACTTCTGGGTTGCGTTTCCCAGGCGGGGGGGGGGAAGGCTGTGCTAACCATGTAGATGTTTTTCAGACGCCAATAGCTGCAGACAAGATGTTATCTGATCACACAAACAGCGAAGCTTCCTCCCCTGACATTCTTTCCATGGAAGACTTCCCTCCTCTACCCAGTTCCCAGGATGAGGAGGAGGAGGAGATGGAATCAGCTTCCCACGGCGGCGCTGTACCTGACACCAAGGACGAAGGAGGGGAGGGGGTTGCTATGGAATGTTTTTCTGGAGAGGGTGGTGGTGTCAGGGAGACACAGGAGAGCGGAGGGGGGAGCATGCCCAAGCGAGCACGTAGCTCGGAAAGCCTGGCCTTCTTTCCCAAACGCCTCAGGAAAGCTCCGCCCTAGGTTGGACTCATATCTCTGGAGCTCTTCGGGCACCATCAGTTTAGCAGGATTCTGTATGTAGGTACCAATAAACACTAGAGACTAGATTTCCTGCCTCGGCGTGTTATTTCTACACCTACACACGACAGTAACTGAATCCATTCACCTTGCTGTTGGTCTTCCTTCTTTTCTCTTTCCTACCACCTTCTTCTAGACTTCTCCAGAGAGCTAGATCTCATAATGCATCTGAAGTGTAATAATCTGAGCTGGGTTATTTGTGCTTCTAGTGACAACTCTGAGTTGATTTGTTCAATGATCCATTTGTTTGGTTTTTTGGCTGGTCCAAAAATTAGGGAGATATTTTCTGTTTCTGAAAGAGAGCAAAAGAATATGTTGCATGTGACAACATATTCACACACATACTACAGACTTACATCTTCGCATAAAATGTCTTGATGCATGTACATAATTGCAGAATTTTCATGATTACATGATTACACATGTATCATCTGAACTGGTCAAGAAAATATCCTAGTGGAAAAACTGCATGTTTTAGGAAGAGGCTGTAACCACTGATTCTGAGTTGTTTACAATCAAGACTTGAGGTTGGATTTGTTTATTGAATATCTGGCTCAAACTAATTTTTATCTTAGCTGGTCTGATTCTTCGAATCCTGTTGGATTATTTTCAATCCATTTGCAGGAGCTTTTACAAGAAATTCTTCAGTTTAATGGATTCTTCCTTTTCAGTTTCTTTGGGATTTCAGAGATTCAAATTCAAATTCAAAGATTCAAGTCAAGATCTTCAGGATACTGGACTCCAAAACTATCGTAATATTGTTCCTAATTGCCTTGGGGACACCAAGAAAACCTATACCTCTCTAATTGTAGTTCTTTAACGACAACAGCCACACTTCAATGTTTTGCTTCAAAAATCTTCAATCTTATTTGAGAGAAGATATTGCTAAATGCACCTGTCCATACAGAATGACCTTCTGCATTGCATATTACAGTTATTTCTTCATTTTTATTATTCTTTTTTTTAGTGAAAATGCAAGGTGAGTCTGATGAATTTTATATTTCATTCTTTCTAGCTGATCAAAATCCAGCAATATTTAATAGAGTGACTAAGATTTACATGATCACTTGTATTATGTGTCAAAAGTTGATCAAGGCAGTGTAACTAGTTTGGGGTATTTCTGCTTTTGTTTATGGCAGTATGCAGATGAATTTTATGCTGATATTAATATAAATATTGTTCCATTTTGGGATGTTGCTTTTGTGCTGGTCCAAACCACAATAAGTAATGTATCATTTCATATTTATTAAAATTATTTTAATAATTTTATTAATTATGTATTAATATTTTACTTTGTGCTTATATAATCAGTCAAGACAGTTGACAAATAAAATGCAACAAATACAAAATATCACAATAAAATCAAAATTACAATTTTTAAAAACTGATTTTTTTTTAAACATACTTGGAACATGGATGTCGTTCCATAGCCTGGGAGTCACATAAGAAAAGGTTCTGAGCTTCTGGCAGTGGAGGGCATTTTCAAAAGCATCCATCTCATTCTGATATAAGAAGTAGGCTGTGTAGGAATTTGGAGCCCAGCAAGAGCATCTTAAATTATGCCTGGTAGGTAATTGGCAGCAAGTGCAGATTTTTTATGCACTTTGTAGCAGATAGCAGCCTGCTCCAGTTGTAATTTCAAACACTTTTCAATGATATTCCCTCATGAAATATTGCAATAGTCATCATGAAGAGGTAGGAAGGGGAGGTGCAGGGATGTTGGGATAAGAATGCTCAATAGTGCCTGGGATGGAAGGGGGGGCTGAAGGTAATAGGGGGAATGTGGAGCATGGAAGAGTTCCACTGTGTTGGAGAGACACAAATATTGGTTTGGCCATTCCAGGGAAAAGGATTAGCAGTTTTGTGGCAGTTCCTTCTTCTGATTCAAATGTCTGTCAGTTCACTGTTTTGATGCAAGGCATAGGCCATGCAAAATGACCTTGAGGCCATCACACAGCTCATGGCCTGTGAGTTTGACACTGATAGATTACCAAATGGCTCAAGCTTTATGAACCAATACCAAAGGTGACCCTGATTAATATAAACATTGTTTTATTTTTTTAAAAAAATTAATGTAACTACATATTAAAACTGAAGAAGACAATGATTAACTTGGAAGTGGAATTTCTTCTTGTTCTCTCATCAACTTTTAACATAATGCTTGCTGAAGCATGTTTCAGCATCATTTAGAAACAAATCATGCATCTTTGCTTCAGAACAATTGCCTTAGTCACATCCAAATTAAGGCACAACAGTAATTGATTAGTCAAATACATATAAAGTTGAGCTATAAATGCAATTCTCTAGAGACCTACATTTCAGTCTTATATATATTTCCTCAAAATCAGGGATCTAATTCTGAACAAACTTGCATATGATCATTCTAGGAAATATGTGTGTGTGCATGTTCACATTCTTATATTACAAGGAATCTTAGATTCACATCAGTTTTTTTTTAAAAAAAGAATCTGAGTTATCCTTACTGAAAAAAACTGCTTTGACAACTTCAGGTTCACTTAGTTCACATCAACTGCTCTGACTTCAACAAGCATGTCTTTGTTTCATTCACTTTTCAAAATTTGACTAAAATTGAGACAGACATTTGTGCAGCACGTGTGACCTACTGTCAATCTACTCAATTATACCTGAAAGTGCTAAAGGAAGTTACATCTGTGCAGTCTGCCACCTGTGGTGTTATATTGGGGAGTTGGCAGGGAATAATTGACAGTTTCTGGTCTGAGAATGCTGTCATCTAAATTCCAGGATATAAGAATATGTCCAGAGAAAGCAGTATTATTATATGTTTATTTTTAAAAACAGAGACACATTACACTTTCAGTATTTGGGAATTCACCTCTGCCACCGATGGTTGCTTCAGACTATGTCAAAGATTTGTGGAAGTTCTACTTTAAATAGGCATCAAGCAATAGGTAGCAGTATTCTTTATCAACTCTGTTAAATATGTTGACTGTTTCACATGTCCTTCAGGAAATCTACAGCAAATCAAAGGAACTATCTCCAACTTCAGCTTGTACTATCTAAGGCATTGTACAAGTGAGAACCAGACACTTAAAAATAGAATTTTAGATGACGATGACTAATGTTTCCTATAAGTAATTTTATTGTGTTTTATTTGTTTATTTATAAAAAGTTTGAAATTACTTGTTGGATTCTAGCCAAAATAACTTATTCAGATTTGACCTTAAGGAATCCATCATAATAATTTTAAAGCAAGTTATTTTATTTGTTTTTGTTTTAAGTCTGATCAGGTACAGAAGGAATGTACCAAGCACTTTCTAAAAGTTAGCACTTAGACATTCAAGAACAAGGTTTTACACAGTAGCAAAGACTACAGTATTTGTACCAAATAAAATTTTGAGGATGCTATTACTTCACAAATATGTATTTGATTATGAAGATGGACACTTTTGTAGTTAAACACATGTACTGCATAAGCTTTGCATATTCTTCTTGGATAAATTTAAAAACATTTTAGAGTTTTCAGGGTTAAAATGAAGTCATATTCTTTTCAATCACATTCAAGACTTCTTTTTGTCTGAGACAATTATAGCAGCTCTTGGGAAAGCTACATTTCCTATAGTGCCTTGCACTTAACACAGCTGCTTCTTGCCAGGAAAGTAAAGGGAAAGAAGGAAATAGTTTTGTAAGATGTGGAGGGCTAGCAAAAATAGAAAAGGAAAAGCTTGGAGTTTGGGAGATGTAATACTCTCTCATTTACAAGCCTATGTATATTAGCATATTTATTACCAAGATGTCTTGTAGCATATTGAAAATTAATAATTATAGTATTACCAAAATAATATAAAAATATATTTTTATTCACAATTTTTATTCACAGAGGTACCATAAGGCTTTTTAGTGTTTTTGGAAACTATTTCTAAAGTCATTCATCTGCTATTGAGAATGACAGAAAAAAAATGGTATGCAGCTGAACAGGGCCATAGAGAGAATACTTGACATTACAAATCCAGGATTTTTCTGACTAGACCTGTAAGTCACCATAACATTTCAAGAGAAATGTGAAATTAATGCATAAATGTTTTAGGCCAAGTTTTTTTTAACTTGGTCTGAAGTTAAGAAGAATGTATCAAATCAGAGCCAGCATTTGGTTGAGTGGTTAAGGCTCCAGTCTAGAAACCAGGAGACTGAGAGTTCTAGTCCCCCCTTAGGCATGAAAGCCGGCTGGGTGACCTTGGGCCAGTCTCTCTCTGAGCCCAACTCACCTAACAGGGTGGTTGCTGTGGGGAAAATAGGAGGAGGAAGGAATATAAGGTACTGTATGTTAGCCGCCTTGAGTTATTTATAAAAATAATAAAGGTGGGATAGAAAATAATAAATAAATAAATAAATAAATAAATAAATAAATAAATAAATTTATTTCCAAGTCACAGGGGAATATAGCATGATTTCTTTTCTCTATCATCTCTATTTTGTGTACTGTTTCAATACTAGTCTCTCTCTCTCTCTCTCTCTCTCTCTCTCTCTCTCTCTCTCTCTCTCTCTCTCTCTCTCTCTCTCTCTCTCTCTCTCTCTCTCCTTATAATGAAACCGGACAGGTAATATTTCATATCCACATAAAATGGTTTCATCTCACTCATTAAGGCAAGTCTCAGATTTGGGAATCACTGCATGATCCATTCAGCAGCGTTGTCTGTAAATGATAAAGTAACAAATGTGGCATACAGCCATGTTCCACAATGAAATGCGTTCAAATGGACACAGTGCAAGAGTTATTTCTCAGTCTGATAAAAATACTAGCAATTATCAGAACAATGAACAGATACAAACTGCCTCACCTTCACAAAAGCAGCAAGCTGCGCGTATATATATATATATATATATATATATATATATATGACGTCCTGTCAATGAGTCGCCCTCGGAGTCGAAGACAAAAGATCTGGAGAAGCCCATGATGGTGGCTGAGGACGACGGATCCAATTACAACTTCCAGGACGTCAGCAGCCGGCTCGGAAAGCAAAGCATTCTGGGGCTTGTAGTTCCGATGCCTGAAAAAGAAGAGTCAGTTCCCTTACCCCCTCCCTAATTGCACGCGGTGCACTGCAATGTATATATATGAATGTATAATTAAATATGTATGAGGTTGTAAGCCGCCTAGAGTCCTCCATTAGGGAGGGGATAGGCGGGGTATAAATAAGATAAATAAATAAATAAGTAAGTAAATAAATAAATAAATAAATAAATATAATTATCCATTCTTCTGTTGTTGGTATTTTTTCTTACTTCCAACGTTGAACTTATAATATTCTTGCTGCAGTGATCATATATAATAATAAATTTTCATATTTTTTCTCCAGTTCTTCCTCCCTCAATCCTAATATAAATAATTCTGGTTTTATCGTTATGTTAATCTTAACAATTTTTTGAATTGAATATGTATCTGTTCCCAGAATTTCTTTGCTTTTTTACAAGTCCACCAAAGACGATAGGACATTCCTTCTTCCTGTGAGCATTTCCAGCATATATTTGATACATTCTTAAACATTTTTGATAATTTATCTGGTGTTAAGTACCATCAATACATCATTTTATAAAAATTTTCTTTTAAATTATAACTCAATGTAAATTTTAATCCCCTTGTCCACATCTTTTCCCATTGTTCCATCATAACATTGTACCCAAATTCCTAGCCCACTTAATCTTACAATCCTTAACCTGTTCATCCTCTAAATTCAATTGTAGTAACATTTCATACATTTTTGAAATAATATGCTAATTGTTCATACATAATTGCTTTTCAAAATATGTTGTTTCATTTACAAATCTATAATTCTTTTATCTAATTTAAAACGCTCATTTAATTGCATATATGTGAACCAATGACATGGGTGACCTTCTATTTCTAGTTTCTCTCTTGTTTTAAGCACAAAATTGTCTTCTTCATAATCTACTTTTGTATTTGTAGACCAGTATTTGTATTTGTATTTGTATTTGTATTTGTATTTGTATTTGTATTTGTATTTGTATTTGTATTTGTATTTGTATTTGTATTTGTATTTGTATTTGTATTTGTATTTGTATTTGTATTTGTATTTGTATTTGTATTTGTATTTGTATCTGGAGCTACAAATCTACTTTTGTATTTATCCCAAGTCTTTAAAATGGCCTTTCTAATAATATGATTTTTAAATTCCTTAAGATATTTCCAGTTTTCCATCACTAACTTCTAATCCTTCTAATATTTGATTCACTGGGAAGATACCCAGAAACTGACAGTTTGTGGGAAGGAACTGACAATGTCCATTCACCCTGTCTTCTTTACCAATTCCATTAGCAGTACTGATATAGCTGGCCTTCCATACCACCTGAAACAATTACAGACTTTTCAAATTTTCATGCGGAAAGCACTGATTTGGAACAACATTGTTTCCAGACACTTTATCCCATCCCTGGCTGCATCCTCAGAACAGATTTCTTGCAAAGTGAGCAACTTCCTGACTCAGCATCAGGGTTGCTAAATTAAACAATTATTTTGGTAAAAGGGATACTACTATTAGGGGACATATTTAAATTTGAAAAATCTCATCTCCTCCCCTTATTCCCCCATATGTTTCTATTTGATTTGTTCCTTATAACTAGGCTGACCATACATCCTGTTTTGAATGGGACAGTCCTGTTTTTTCAGCATTTTTCAACCGTCCCGTCGTTTTGATAAAATCTCAATTTTATCCCGTTTTTAAAACCTGGCGGGAATGGCGTGGAAGGAGGATCTGAGCCGGAGCTGCCAATTGGAGGCAGCCCAGAAGAGGAAGCCCTCCCACCTATCAGCGTGCAGCAAAGGAAGGCAGGGTTTGCAGGAGGGAGCCAATCGTGCAGACTGGGGAGCGGGTTTTGCAGGCGGGAGCCAATCATGCAGACTGGGAGGCAGGGACCCCTGTCTTTTTCATGAATATGGAATATTACATAAGACCCCGTCCCGTTTTGCCATCCCAATGTCCTGTTTTTGTCTCAAGGAAATATGGTCAGCCTACTTATAACATAATATGCTATTATTTCTTAAAACTGTTAAAATGACTGACTTACACAAGTTGTATTTTTAGAAAAGGAGCAGTGTGTTACTCATCTAAAAGTTAGTTCCACTGAATTCAGTAGAATTGATCTCCTCACTGAGCACTTATATGATCACACTGTAATATATACAAATCTAAAAGCCTACTTTTAGTTGTTTGATTTATGGAGTCCTTGGTGCTCTCTGAGCCTCGTTGTTTGCTTTCAGACATTTCATTACCTGACTAGGGTAATTCATCAGTGCGAATAAGTGTGGGGTTTGCTCCCTGTTTATTTACAGTAGCTTCCCTTGCCAGTTTTGGAAGTTTTCTCCTTGGTAGTTCCCTGATTAGGGTATTGTTTTGTGCTTGATTGTTTGTCTGGTGTTAATCCCTGCTTATCTGGGTGTTGGTTGCTGGAGAGGATGTGTTCTGGTCTTTTTGTTTCTTTCTTAACTTTATATTGTCTTTTTTGAATGGTGGGTAAATGTAGTTTATCTCTATGTGTCTATTGATGGCTGATTTGTCTTAATGCCAAGCTTCCAGGAATGCCCTAGTGTTTTTAGATTTAGCTTGGTCTAAGATGCTCCCATTTTCCCAGTTGAAACTATGGTTGAGTCTGTCCATGTGTTGTGAGATTAAGGAGGTTTCATCTTGTCTTCTTACTGCTAGTTGGATGCACTTTGCTAGTCTTCTGCCTGTCTGTCCTACATAGTGGCTGTTACAGTCCTTGCATTGTATATTGTAGATGACTCCTGTTTTTCCTTCTTGGACTACTGGTTCTTTTGATTTACTTAAGATGTTTTGGGGGGCTTTAGTTGGTTTGTGTGCTATGGTGATGCCATGTGGTTGTAATAGTCTGTGGGTTGTTTCTGAGATGTTTTTTATGTATGGTAGTGCTATCCTTTTCGTAGCTTGTGCTGGTTGTGCTGTAGTAGGTTGAGTGGTCAGGCACTTTTTGATAAAGTTGCAGTGGAATCCATTTTGTTGGAAGATGTTGTGTAGGTGGCCTGTTTCTTTTTTATGGTGTTCTGGGTTGCTGCAGTGTAGTACAGAGGAACATTTTCTGCTGTTTCTTTTGGTGGTAAATATTAGTCTGTAATTTTCAGGAAAAGGATTTGTGAATATCATGCTTTATATTATGTAGTTCGTGAGAGATTTTATGCACAGGATTTCAGCCTTGATGTTGTATTTAGTATCTTGTCACAAAAAGATCCAAGAAACCAGATGCTATTGGAGTTGTTTTACTTCGAAAATTGAAATAAAATTGGATAAATAACAATGGATTAGACTTATCTTCTAAATATTTCACAAGTGTTATGTGCACACACATACACACAAAGTATGTTTTTGGAGGAATTGACAGATGTTCTTTTGAGACACTTTCATATTTTCAAAAAAAGTATGTAATTTAAAAGTCAGTCATGTATGTTTTGTTTGACTATTTCTTTACACATTTTATCTAGCTACAATAATAAACAGAAGTATAATGTTCATTCATCTTTTTCTTTTGAATGAATGGGTGATTAAATATTTGTTTGCATTGATAAGTATCTTTCTTAAAATGTTGTCTGCCTTTCCAATTTGAACTGTTCTACAAAGCATTTACCTCTTTAAAATGCACATTCATTCATCATAACAGTATGTGATACATTTGAAGTGCAAAATTACAATTCCATTTTGCTCATATTAGGACTCACATTGCATTTGCTTTATGCTGTTACCATGATAACTAGATAGTTATATTTTAAGAAGGCACTTTTCTTGGGAAGGTTGGCAATGAGTTACTATTTTCAGAACAGAAATAAAAAAAGTATACTCTTGATAATAGGAAATGTTACAGTTAAGTGTTGGGTATTAGAAAATAGGTTAAAATAGAAAATAGATTTACTGAACAATAAGTACAGTTGTAGGACTGTGTCCTACTGCATGTATAGTCATTGATCCTTACTTTGGAGTATAAAATGGAGGTGAATAATAGTGAAATATGAGTTCCTCTTGAATTGCATAGAATATTCCAAAAATACTCGCTCCAAATAATTAAGAAAAAAGTAATTCAATTTCCCAACCAATCTTAATTCAAACCTAATATAGGTTTTGGTTCCCTTGGGTCAGCCTCCCTTAACAAGTTGCTTCAGATATATACTGTAGATTTCCTACTTCCATATTTCTCTAATGGGCACAGGCATTGCTGAGAATTCTGGAAGTTGATGTCTGTAACGTAGTTAATGTAACAGAAGTGTATATTTCCAATTAATGGCATCTAGAGTTTTACAAAAGGTTTAGGCCCAAAATGCATTGATGGAGAAAACAGGAAAATACTCTTTGACCACACTCACTACAATAGGCATTTTCAGAGCTTCATGCTTTACTGTAATGTAGTAAGAAAGAAAGAAGATGTAGTTCCAAAACTTTGATGGGATATATACTGATATGTTTCAGCTTAATGTCACATTGTTCACTGGACATATTGTTCACTGGTGTCAGGAATTCAATGTGAATCCTGTCATTAACTTTCAGAGATACGTGTCAGCCTGGCACAGAGAGACTCGAGAAGGGAGGGGGACTGCATTCCATGAGCCTGACCAGACAGCAGACGCCTGTTTTGCACTTCGCCAAGGTTGTCGATCTGCAAGGATGTGGAGGGGGCTTAAACGGAGTGGGAGAGAGATGAACATTTACATCATTGGGTGCAAGGGGGGGGGAAGTAAAATTCAATCTTTTGGCGGGAAAAGTCATTCAGGTCTTTGAGAATGCTTGATTTACATGTAACCTAAATAAAGCTTAGTCTGCAATTCAATTCAAAGGGGCGTGGTGGCTCAGCGGGTAAGACGCCAGGCTTGTTGATCGTAAGATCGGAAGGTCGGCAGTTCAAGACCCGAGCACCGTGTGACGGAGTGAGCTCCCGCACTCGCCCCAGCTCTTGCCAACCTAGCAATTCGAAAGCATGCAAATGCAAGTAGATGAATAGGTACCACTTCGGTGGGTAGGTAACAGCGTTCCGCGTACGTCATGCCGGCCACATGACTGTGGAAGCGTCTTTGGACAACGCTGGCTCTTCGGCTAAGAAACGGAGATGAGCACCGGCCCCTAGAGTCGGACACGACTGCACAAATGTGCAGGGGGAACCTTTACCTTTTTTTACCTGCAATTCAAGCAAACTGCATGGAGAAGCGTTTATTTGGGCATTGAAGTCAGGGTCATCACAGAAAGACCTGAATCCCATTGTATGTTGATTCTACACGAGGTCAGTCCTGAACACTCAGACAGTCCTATGATTGAGAATTGATACTGCAGCAGATTGACAATCTGTATATCGGAAAACCTAGCTATGGAAAATTTGACTGTGGAACCTCAGGAGGCTGGTGAGGAGCAGCCTCACACTTCTCAATAAACAGCTGCAATCCTGAAGGTTGAGAAAGCAGTAAAGCCTGAACCCAAGGGGGGGTTGAAAAACACACTCCCAGAAGAAAGATACAGAAGAGGTCCTGGGGCATGTCAAGATCCCTCAAGTTATCACTCCTAAAGCTGGTGCGGAGTGGTCCTTGGGAATTGGAGGTGGCATGAAACCCGGTATGGGAAAATGTGCAGCAAAGACCCAGGTTTTGCAAGCACAGAGAATGAGCTCTTTAGAAACCAAAACATCATGAATGGATTTTGAGCTTGAAACCGTGAGCCAACAAGTGGCTTCAATCAAATTTGCAGTGGAGAAGATACTGCAGAAATTGGAGGGTGGACAGCCTTTGCAGAGAGTGGCTAGCCCACCGGTCCCACCAGTCGAAGGAGATACAACAGATGAAAGCGATGAAGAAGAAGAGGGTTCAGAGTCAGAAGAAATTGACACATCTCAAGTAAGACAAATAACAACTAGAACCCTTCCGTTGCCCCACAGGCTCCTGGGAGGTAATAAATTAAAGATGAGATTTGATGGGGACCCAAAGAAACTAGCCTGCTTCATGACCCATGTTCACCGCTTCATGGAAGTGTTTGAGACGTCTTTTGCAAACGAGGAAGCCAAGGTGAGATATGTCTGTGGTTTCCTGGATGGGGAGGTGGCCAACTGGTTGGTGGTCATGCATGAAGCAGGGGCTAAAGAATTGAACAATTTTAATGCTTTCATGGTTGCCTTAAGAAAACGTTTGAAAAAACGCCTTGTCAAAAATGACTGCTAGAGTTGAATTGCAAAATTTGAGACAAGCCAATCGAACCATGGCAGAATATGCCATGGAGTTCAAGAAACTGGTGAGCAGACTGCCAGATTGGCCAGAGACTTTTGCAATACAATATTTCCAATTGGGTCTCAGGTCACATATCACTGAGATGGCATTGGGAAGAGGGGATCCAGAAACTTTAGATGACTGGATTCAACTAGCTGGAAAAGTGAAGAACACAAAATTACACCTGAGAACCCACTGACAATTCCAAGCTGCGGGCGAGAAAAAAGTCAGCACAGCACCGCCAGTCAAGCGAGAGACCAAGCAGACATCTTGGGAAGAGGAAAAGGAACATCAAGCTAAGAGTGGGTTATGCTTTAAATGTGGAAAAGAAGGCCATCAAATCAGCAACTGCCCTCAAGCCACTAATCCTCCAAGCAAGAAACCAGAGGACAAGGGAATCAAGCTAGCCACCCCTAAGTGTAAAGGAGCTGCCGTAGCAGTCAAACAGCAGAGCCAACAAGACCCTATGGCAGAGGATGTTGACTCAACAGATGAAGAGTTCCTGCCGGTGGGAAACTCAAACTGCCTGTCCTAAGATGCGCCGGAGGACAGGCATTTACCAATGGGTGCAACAATCCACTATTGAGCGGAGATTGTCCAACTATGCAAGTAAAGGTAAAACTTGAGACTTTAGATGGGAGGGAGCAAGCCAGTTTATTGGCAATGTTGGACTCTGGGTGTTCAAGATGCCCTTGAGTGAGGGGGTGTTCCCGGAGGCCTTTAAGGAGGCGCTGGTGCACCCCCTCCTCAAGAAGCTGTCCCTGGACCCTACCATCCTGGGCAATTTTCGCCCAGTCTCCCACCTTCCCTTTTTGGGAAAGGTGGTTGAGAAGGTGGTGGCGTGGCAACTCCAGAGGATTCTGGTGGAAACGGATTATCTAGACCCCTTTCAGTCAGGTTTCAGGCCGGGATATGGGACGGAGACCGCATTGGTCGCGCTTATCGATGATCTCTGGCGAGAGCGGGATGGAGGGAGTGTGTCCATCCTAGCTCTCTTAGATCTCTCAGCGGCTTTCGATACCGTCGACCATGGTATACTTTTGGGACGGCTCAGGGAGTTGGGGGTGGGCGGTGTAGTTTTGCGCTGGTTCGCCTCCTTCCTCCAGGGCCGTTCCCAGTTGGTGTTGATAGGGGAGGAGAGAGCTGACCCGTGGCCCCTGATTTGTGGGGTGCCGCAGGGGTCGGTTCTCTCTCCTCTCTTGTTCAACATCTACATGAAGCCGCTGGGTGAGATCATCCGTCACCACGGGATGAGGTATCACCAATATGCTGATGATACCCAGTTATACATCTCCATCCCGGGTGAAATAGGTGATGCGGTCGATGCCCTATCTCAGTGTCTGGAGGCTGTGGGGGTCTGGATGGGGAACAACAGGCTTCAACTGAACCCTGGTAAGATGGAGTGGCTGTGGATTGATGGCCCCCCTAGATCCGGGAAGTTGCCATCTTTGGTTCTGGGTGGGGTGGCACTACCTCGCTCAGATCCAGTGCGGAATCTGGGGGTCCTCCTGGACTCGCGACTCCTGCTTGAAGAGCAGGTGGCAGTCACGGCCAGGAGGGCCTTTGCACAACTTCGTGTGGTGCGCCAGTTATGCCCTTTCCTGGATCGGGAGGCCCTCCGAACAGTCACTCACGCCCTTGTCATCTCCCATATAGATTACTGTAATGCGCTCTACATGGGGCTACCCCTGAAGAGTATATGGAAGCTTCAGCTGGTGCAGAATGCCATGGCGCGAGCAGTTATGGGTGCCATGAGATCGGCACATGTAACACCTCTGCTACGCGAGCTGCATTGGCTACCAGTTTGCTTCCGGGTCCAATTCAAGGTGTTGGTGATTACCTTTAAAGCCCTACATGGCATAGGACCAGGGTACCTGAGGGTCCGTCTCGTCCCAATAACGTCGGCCCGCCCCACCCGTGCATGCAGAGAGGGCATGCTTCGGACCCCATCGACAAGAGAATTCCATCTAGCGGGGTCCAGGAGGCGTGCCTTCTCTGCGATAGCGCCCGCCTTATGGAATATCTTGCCCCCGGAGGTGAGACTGGCCCCTTCACTCCTGGCCTTTCGGAAGGCCCTTAAGACCTGGCTCTGCCGCCAGGCCTGGGACGACAGAGGCGGCAGTGCCTCCTGGGGTTGGCTGGCCCCGTAGTAATACGATCTATCCTACGGTCCCCCCATCTTGGATTTTATGTAATTTATTATTAGATGTATTTTAGATATTGTTTTTGTGTTTTTTAAACTTCAAATGTTGTAACCCGCCCAGAGTCCCTTGCAAGGGAGATGGGCGGGGAATAAATTGAAATAATAAATAAATAATAAATAAATGAATAATTATTCCCTTCCCGCCCCAAGCGAGATGGCAGAGCCAAGTCTTCAGGTTCTTCCGGAAGGCCAGGAACGATGGGGCCTGTCTTACCTCTGGGATCAGAGTGTTCCAGAGGGTGGGGGCTACTGCAGAGAAGGCCCGCTTCCTGGACCCCGCCAAATGAAATTCTCTTGCAGACAGGGTCCGTAACATGTCCTCTCTGCATGACCGGGTGGGACCAGGTTGATGTCATGGGGATGATACAGTCCCTAAGGTAACCTGGACCCTCAGGCAGGGAGGTTACCACACTGCCGGAAGGCTGGTACAGTAGCAACACTCCAAGCTGTTCTCGGGAACCCAACTTTAAAAACAGGGTCTCACAACCGGCCACATGTGGAGCAGTGCCCCGGAAGGCCACTAGAGACTACTGGATGACAACCACCACCCCTCCTCCCCTGCCCTGGTGTCTCAGCTGGTCCCATACTCAAAACCCAGCTGGGCAAATCTCTGAAAGGGGTACCCCTCCTTCCAGGCCAGCCAGGTCTCAGTGATACATGCCAGGTCTGTCCCCTCCTCCATGATCAAATCACATATGAGGAGGGCTTTGTTGTTGACTGACCTGGCATTGAGGAGCAGCAGCCAGAATCCAGGGCCCTCAAGAAACTGTTGTCCAGGGCCTGGGTCTGAACCCAGAGGGCCAGAACACACAACCGGTAACAAACACTGGGGGCATCTTCCCCAAAGATGTCTTTCCCTCCGGTTCCCATCATAGCATCCCCAGCCTGTCACCACCTCAATAGCCTGACCCGCCCTATAGCCCTCAGGGTTTCCAGACCCATTCACCTCCAGTCCTGGGCCTCTGGAATCCCTGGATCGAAGTAGGGTCCCTTCCCCAACTCATACATCCTCCCACATGTTCAATCAACTACAGGGCAACGGCAGGCCCCCAGTGCAGCAGCTTCCATGCATCTCTCACACCCGGGAGTATCTCACTCACAATGGAGGGACCCTGGTAGCTCTCCGCTGTCTCTGGGAAGGCTGGGAGGGGATGACCAGCACTCAACTCCAAACTCACCACCCCTCACTTCCAGGGCCTACACACCAAAGCCCGTCATGCCCACTGGGTCCCCTGTGCTGTTATAATCTGCCTACTGTGCCCCCCTGCAGTCCTCCCTCTTTATGCAGGGGGCTCTCAGAAGGGGCCTGGGACCAGGAAGGTTCACCACTCCCCCACCACCGGGATCTTCATCCAGTGGGCTCTGGAAGAGGGATCTAAAGTCAAGGGGGCTCTCATAGAAAGAATTAAGTCCCCAGAGCTCATGTCCCCCTAACTAGATTTAGCAGTATTCCTCTTACTGGCTTACTAGTTCTTTTTTTTCCCCTCTGCTCTATATAATGTTGCTTATTCCAAGACAGAATTGCATGATCTGTATGTATGAATGTATGTATTTATTGTTTAAAAATACAGAGTAAACAAAAGTCTTTAGGATTCCAAATATGAGACCCAAAACAGCAATAACTGTGAAAGGTTAGAAATAATCTAGGATATTCTGGTCCTTAATAGAATGATTTGAAATGTAGGATTTAGAGCATGAAAGAGAAATATACAAGTATCTGAAAAGATTAAATGAATAATAGCCTATAAATACTTTTGGAGGTTCCAGCAAATCAGCATGCCTCATTAGCATATGGGTGATTGCTCTAGGAGGCAAATTCTCTAAGTGCTTCTTCCTGAGGAAGCTGTTTGTTGCTCCTCCCACTTCCTCTTTCTCTTTCTCTCTGCCTTTTGCCACCATCAGAGGAGGAAGCACGCTGCTGAGCTCCTCTCCATCTTGAGGCCATGTGGCCTAGAATCAGGAAGTTCCCCCCCCCCTTTCTTCATGCAGCTCCTAGCAGCCAAGAGGGCCAGGGGTCTACAAACAGTTTAGGGAAACACAGAAGAAGAATCATTCCTAACAGAATGGATGTAACTGTAACTGGACCAAATAAACGTAAGAACTCTTTTGTGCGTACTTTTTGAACCTATATTGTCTAAGTGTGTAATTCTTTATGCTTGGGTGGGCTAAGTGTGTTAAGATCAATAACCTATGTCTCTCTAGTGTGCTAATTAATGCTGTTTTGATAAAAACTCCTTTCTGTGTGTGCTTATTGCTCCGATGCACTAAGCTCTGCTCCATGCAGTGGTCCTAGCAGCCCACTAATGGCCATCAAATACAATGTTTTTAATGGGGGCTGTCAACACTTTAGATCTGTAAGTTTTCCCAGCAATTCCCACATCTGCATCTTAATCTTTTTTAATAATGTAAAGAAAGCACTACATAATGTTTCCCTTACATATAATAATGACATAATCCTGAATTTCTATATATGATTCAGTATGAAAGGGATATATGAAGGAACTACAAGCCATATTATTCTCACAGCACTAAGGAAAATGAACCAATTACTATAGCAGAAAGGTGCACTGTTTTCTACTATGTGCTGCTATTGTCCAATAGGTAGATTTTATTTTAGCACTGCACATTTTTAACTAAAATTGGAAGCCTTTAAGCTTTTCTAAATAATTAGTTTGGGAACAATTCCCTTAAAGCTGTTAAAACTTGTTAATGCATGATAAAACTGACATTTTTTGGCTTTAGAAGTACAATTCTTGCAGTGATAAATCCACTGCTAGAAATATCAATGGTCATATAAAGTGTCTGTTAACAATCCTGAAAGGTCAGCCATCTTATCTTGTGTCTAATAACCCCTCCCTCCCCCATTCCACACAGGGAATCCTGAAGGCATACAAATATTAGGATTATGTATGTATGTACAGTATGTATGTTGCATATGTGTAGCAGTTATGTAGCAAATTCCCTTATTTAAGTTTGATTTGGGACTTTTAGAATATGACACTGATAAATTTATTTTGAAATTTCGCAGTATATGTAACTGTTTTATTAAAGCAAGAATACAAAAGGCCAATAATCATAGGGACCTTTGCTTAATTTTCTGTTCACCATAGCACTCCCTCTACCTGAGGGACCGTCTCGTCCTGATAACGTCGGCCCGCCCCACCCGTGCATGCAGAGAGGGCATGCTTCGGACCCCCTCAACAAGAGAGTTCCATCTAGCGGGGTCCAGAAGGCGTGCCTTCTCTGTGATAGCGCCCGCCCTATGGAATATCTTGCCCCCGGAGGTGAGACTGGCCCCCTCCCTCCTGACCTTTCGGAAGGCCCTTAAGACCTGGCTCTGCCACCTGGCCTGGGACAATAGAGGTGGTAGTGCCTCCTGGGGTTGGCTAGCCCCGTAGCAACACTATCTATGCTACGTTCCCTATGTCCTTCATCTTGTATTTTATCTATTTATATTGTATTTTTTAGACTTTTATTGTATCGTTTTTAACTTTGATTGTTGTGACCCGCCCAGAGTCCCTTGTATGGGAGATGGGCGGGGAATAAATTGAATAAATAAATAAATAAATAAATAAAATAAATAGTTTTGAAAATAAGGTCTAAATTATAGATGTTAAGCATAGGATAACCTAGTAATGAATGAAATAACCAGATGACCCTGATGTCATTGGTGGCCTGCTATATAGTATGCCTTTTCCTCTGCTTTTATGTGACAGTTAGATGCTGATAGATCCTATGTATTCTACATTTTCCTTAGCTCTATGCCATCCTTTATATCCTAAAATATGTAGAAATGTCTAAAAATGAAAATATTGTATACCGCAGCGACAAGAAGTACATGTTGGAAAAAGTTCTCTCTCTCTCTCTCTCTCTCTCTCTCTCTCTCTCTCTCTCTCTCTTTCTTTCTTTCTTTCTTTCTTTCTTTCTTTCTTTCTTTCTTTCTTTCTTTTTCTTCTCTCTCTCTCTCTCTCTCTCTCTCTCTTTCATGGTATTTTGTATCCCAAAATGAGAGTGTTAGTGTCAGTTATTTCACCCAGTGGAGGTATAATTTTTTTTTAAAAAAAATTAATAGTGTAATACTTGCTGACAAAACATCTGAGTCAGCTAAACAGTTATGAGAGTGTGAAAATTGGTTTGTTTTTCTAAGCATGAAATAAGATGGAAGAAAACATATTTTATATGCTAACAGGACAATTATTTATCCTCCAGATTAGTATGTTGCAGTGAATTTCTTTTACTCATCTTATCATTTCTCAAAAAAATTATATACAGGCTTTCAAAAAGAATTTTTCCCAAGGTGGCTTGCAGTTAATATCATTAAAGCAATTTAGAATAAATAAAAGGTTTAAAACAAAGAAGCAGGATAAAACCAAACCTATTATAATCTAGAAAACCAGCTTGGTGTAGTGGTTAAGGCACCAGGCTAGAAACTTGGAGACTGTGAGTTCTAGTCCTGCCTTAGGTACAAAGCCAGCTGGGTGACCTTAAGCCAGTCATTCTCTCTCAGCCCTAGGAAGGAGGCAATGGCAAACCACTTCTGAAAAAAACCTTGCCAAGAAAACTGTAGGGACATGTCCAGGTAGTCGCCAGGAGTCAACACTGACTTGAAGGCACAAAAAAAAATCTAGTTAAAGAGAAACCAATATATTAATAATTTAAATAGCCATAATATAACAGAACTTAAATGCAAAAACTTATTAATTGTAAGATCACACTGCAGTGTAAATATATAAAATAGAAGTTTACTTGTTTGGCAATAGTTTTTAAAGATGTCCCTGGCACTGAAAATACAATATCTCTCTCTAAGCAAATAGCTTACCACCAAGAAGGGATACATCTAAATACCTCTTTTTTGTTGTTGTTCAGTCGTTTAGTCATGTCCAACTCTTCGTGACCTCATGGACCATTGCACGCCAGGCCTTCTTGTCCTCCACTGTCTCCCGGAGTTTACTCAAATTCATGTTCATTACATCGGTGATGCTATCTAACCATCTCATCCTCTGCCGTCCCCTTCTCGTTTTGCCGTCAGTCTTTCCCAGCATCAGAGTCTTTTCCAGTGAGTCCTCTCTTCACATTAGGTGGCCAAAGTATTTGAGCTTCAGCTTCAGCATCTGTCCTTCCAATGAGCAGTCAGGGTTGATTTCCTTTAGGATTGACTGGTTTGACCTCCTTGCAGTCCAAGGGACTCTCAAGAGTCTTCTCCAGCACCACAGTTTGAAAGCATCAATTCTTCAGCGCTCAGCCTTCCTTATGGTCCAACTCTCAGAGCCATACATTACTACTGGGAAAACCATAGCTTTAATTATACGGACCTTTGTCGGCAAGGTGATGTCTCTGCTTTTTAATATGCTGTTTAGGTTTGCCATAGCTTTCCTCCCAAGGAGCAAGCGTCTTTTAATTTCATGGCTGCAGTCACCGTCTGCGGTGATCTTGGAGCCCAAGAAAATAAAATCTGTCACTGCTTCCATTTCTTCCCCTTCTATTTGCCAGGAAGTGATGGGACCAGATGCCATGATCTGAGTTTTTTTAATGTTGAGTTTCAAGCCAGCTTTTGCACTCTCCTCTTTCACCCTCATCAAGAGGCTCTTTAGTTCCTCTTTACTTTCTGCCATTAGGGTAGTATCGTCTGCATATCTGAGGTTGTTGATATTTCTCCCGGCAATCTTAACTCCGGCTTGTGATTCATCCAGCCTGGCATTTCTCATGATGTACTCTGCATATAAGTTAAATAAGCAGGGTGATAATATACAGCCTTGTCGTATTTCTTTCCCAATTTTGAACCAGTCGGTTGTTCCATGTCCAGTTCTAACTGTTGCTTCTTGACCCACATACAGGTTTCTCTTTGGTACCCCTTAAAATGTGATAGGAACCAAATGCAGTCTACAAAGATAATCTTGGAGTTTGGAAAAAATATATAGGGACAAATGCTGTTGCTCATTTATCAATAAGTCAATAGTGAATGATTGTTCTTGGATATATGTGTCATAAAGAGACAAAGATACATCAAAAGTAACTTTAAAAATGCTTAATCTTTACGACCATTTCGCAAGCTCAACAGCAGCAGGGTAATCTTAATGATCCTCCTTTAGATGATAAAGGGACTTAGAAATAAACATCTCAAAATAACCATGACCTAGCCCCAGGTGCAAGGTCACACAGCCACCCTAGAAACATATTTAAGGATTCCCTTACTAACTTTACTCAGACTGAAGAAGCTCCTTGGATAAGGAGTGAAACATTTCTACTGAGAAAATAGAAATCCAGTTGACATGATTCAAGCCACAGACTTGATCCCAATGTTTCTGCTACCTCAATTTCATTGAGCTATATCTATTGATTACTATAAAGTCAGAAATAGCTGATACTCCATGTGAATCAGGAACGGATCAACAAGACAAGTACTACCTTATTGGCGGACACCTTCTTCCAAGAGTTCCCCAGTAAAAGGTACTTACGATAAGATTGACACCAGTAAAGCTGAACTTCCTGATACATTATTTTCTGTCCCTAGTCTGAGGAAACTTTTTCCTTCAGCTCAGCCTAAAGAAAAACAGAAATAAAGCAGCTTTGGATTTTCCTTTTTAAAGCCCAGAAGCACAGAACTTAATAAATGTGTGCCACACCTGAAACACAAGGATTAGCTATGTAACCATGAAGCTTTGCACATGGAAAAGGTTTTAATGAAAAAAATCCCTTATAAAAATAATGAAGGCAGATCTGTAGATATAAAAAGGGAGATTTGGGGAAAGGAGAAAATATAGGTAAACTAAATGAAAGCAGCAATGACAGAGACAGAATTCCAAATAAAGGCAATACAGTCAGCTTAGCTGAAGTAGCAACTTATTATCTCCTTGAATAAGTTCTTGGCATTCAGCATATGTTCATTGCAGAGAGGATGACTGGTGATAGATTGTCTGTTCCACCTGCTTAGAAGTTGATATGCAAGCTCTGTTTTTGTTTTTCTAACTACTGTCATTAGTCTTATAGAATACAAAATATAATTGAAACCAAGGTTCCCTGTGGAGACAGACTGTTGTCTAGGGCTAAACCCACATTTCTAAAGACCATTGGTAGAAATATAAATGTATGGTCTAGTTTTTACAGTTCTGATACTGTATACATAAGAATACATGGGAGAGGTGTGTTTTTGTTTGTTTGGCTTGGCTGTGTGTTTGCTTGATACAAAATGTGAATTTTATTTTTTCAGTCTTCTCAGTATGCGGTCAACTAACCAGATGCTTTGGGGATACAGTTGTGCCATACCAAAAAACAGAGAGTTTGCCACAGCAAGTTATGACTTTTCTGAAAAGAATATGCTTGGCAGATTTCAGAGTAATTAATGTCCCCCATCACTACTTCATCCCAAGAGTTATTTGAAACTGTTAGACTATACTGACACAATAATTAGTACAAGTTCAGGAATATTCTGAGAGAAGCTGAATCTTATATAACCAAGTCTATAGTGGTAAAGTCTCATTCTGAAACTGTTAATATGATTCTTCAGGGGGAAAGTAACCTGTTCTAGGACATTCTGAATTTTACCTCCCAACTAGACAATCAACTATCCATAGAATTCCCAAGTACCCCAAACATAGAAATAGGCTGAGACTTATGTTTGCAGCTATGTAATGAATACATTTATGAACCTCTGTTTTACAGAAATGTTTGATAAAAAAATACTTAGAGAAAAGATAACTGGGTTCTGAACGCAACTATTATCACTGTTATTCCCTGATTTCCAAATTAAATAGTATAACATGCCAAGAATCATGGTTCTAAACATATATCAATAACAGGATAAATAGCAAATTTGTTGCTTGTTCAGAAATGTTGTACTCCAGCAAACATACAACATTTTTGGATAGAATGGGATAGCTAAAATCATGGAATACTTCACCATTTTATATTGTAAACAATATGGATGTTCTATAATAATTTTCCCCAAAGAAATGACAGATTGCATTGATGTAGTAAATGACAATAGTAGGACAACCTCTTTGATGAAGTGTAAAGCAAGTTCATGTGTTCATGCCAAAAATATAGAAAACCATAAAAGCTAGGAATCATTTGACAGATTTCTAAACTTGAACTCTCTTTTCAGTTTCAGTTTCAGCCCTATAGAAGGAAATGAAAAATGACAGCTATTTTTCATTACTGTTGTGCATTAGTTTGCTTCCTCTACTATTATTTACTTTCAAAAATTGTCATGCTATAAAGGCCACTGACACCTATTAATTACCAGCTTAATTGAACATTGCAAATGAATTATTTAACTGAATACCTACAAAGCTAAAATGAATCCCATCAAATCATAAACCTCTCTGCCTTATAGCAAATCTAATAAATATATTAATTAAAATACATGAAACTTTCAACAAAGCAATATTCTTTAGAGTGCTGAGTTGGCATATAGCCCAGTTATACAATTTTATGATTACCTTTTTTACAGGCCATTATATATTTAAGTTGTCTATGGGCAGCGAGCCAGTCACAGATTCTTATGTTGTCAGTTGCTAGATTCTAATACTCAGTTGAGAAATTTCTCAGATAAAAATTCTAGGATAGAGCAGTGATTTTCAAACATATATAATAAGTTGTTTCTTTTGTCTTTTCTCCAAGAGCTACATCAACAGATATAAAAAGGGTGCATGTGTAATAATAAGGCCTGTCATAATTTAAAGAAATAGTTTGGGGAAAAATACAAAGTTTAACTATTAAATATCTTTCAAAAACTGAACTGGGAACGTGGCAATCCATGGAAATTACATCACTGAGTATCTAAAACAACACAGCCAAACTGTTGAGAAAATTTTAAGTATAACAAACAAAACAAAACAAAATCCTATCTCCAAGACATGTCTTATAAGTGTTGGATACATTTTCCCCATCCACCAAATTGTTTTCTTCATGGTGCAGAAGAAAGGAGGGATCACCTGTTGTCCTACTTTCCATCTCTTTTCTGCTATTATAATGTAAATAAAAAGGTGAAGTTTAGAACCCATTAAAACCCATTTTCCTTTGGGACTGTCCATGCTAATTACCCCCAGTATTGTTTCCTGTGGCTCTAGAAAGTTCTGCCTTTTGATATATATCTATAGACCTATGAATTATGTAGATTTTTAATGTTAAGTCCTCTAATCTTTTACCTCTTATGTATTGTATGACTCTCTCTCCCTCTCTCCCTACATTTGCCTGTTTTTTCTTCCATTTTGCCAGTTAATTGTTTTGAAGTTTGCTGATATTTAATAAATAAACGTCAAGCTATATTTTTTGCTAGCTGAACTCTGTGCTTCTTCTGATGTGGATATAGAAATTGACTGGGAATGTGCTGGGGCAAACTAAACTGGAAATTATCCACAAATTTTCCAACAATAAGCCTTCTCTTCCCATGTAGGACTCAGTTGCCAGAAGAAATAATTAAAAGCAGAACAAAGCGACTAAAAATTGTCCATCCCTGTTCTAAAATATATAAGTATGCATTGAGCCACTGACAAACCATATAATGCAGAAACTATTAAAATGTGGATTATTTTCATCACCAAGCAACCAAATTAAGCCATTTACAGTTCAAAGTAATACTATGGCTATAATATTCCCAGGGTTTTCTTTCTTTTTAGCATGGAATAAATAACTTTCCAAAGGTTATAGAATGAAATGTCATTTTACTGGATCCAATGGGCTTTACATGCAATAAACCAAATTTCCAGTGCAGTTATGTCATTTGCACAATGACATCATTAGAAAAATAACACAAATGATTCAATTTATGCAAATGTTGCTATTATGCACATAATATAAGATATTACATCATTGTGTAATTTGCATGATGATATCATTAGACAAATACTGTAAACTTTTCCAATTATTCTATTAAAACAAGGTTTTACTGTAAATCAAATTGAGTACTGATATTTCCTTTAAAAAAAAGATATATTGACCCATTGTTTTTAGAACAAATTGATATTGAGCCTTGAAAGGTAGTAAGTAAAGGTAAAGGTTTTCCCTTGCACAGTCGTGTCCGACTTTAGGGGCCAGTGCTCATCTCTGTTTCTTAGCCGAAGAGCCAGCGCTGTCTGAAGACATTTGCGGTCATGTGGCCATCATGACGCGCACAGAATGCTGTTACCATCCCACAAAAGTGGTACCTATTTACTTGCATTTGCATGCTTTCAAATTGCTAGGTTGGCAAGAGCTGGGGCGACTGTGGGAGCTCACTTCGTCACGCGGCGCTCAGGTCTCGAACCGCTGACCTTCTGATCGACAAGCCTGGCATCTTAACCACTGAGCCATTGCACCCCCCTCTTGAAAGGTAGCCCCACTAAATATTACAAAAAATAGAAAGAAACAAAAGAATCACACATTTTTCTCCTACATTTAGCCATGTTATTGGTAGTTAACTATTTTACAAGGCTTTTTTTTTAATCCGTTCAATCATGTCTGATTATTGGAGACTGCCTGGACAAGTCCCTACAGTTTTCTCAGCAAGGTTTTTCGAAAGTGGTTTGCCATTGCCTCCTTCCTAGGGCTGAGAGAAAGTGATTGGCCGAAGGTCACCCAGCTGGCTTTGTGCCCAAGGTGGGACTAGAACTCACAGTCTCCTGGTTTCTAGCCCAGTGCCTTAACCACTACACCAAACTGGTTTATAGATGGAGGAAAATAATATGTAAAATGCTGATATTAAACTCAAGTTGGTTTGTTTCTGAGGTGCCATGGTGAACTTTGCCCTGTTAGGATAGATAAGTGTTAGAATAGATAAGTGACTCCTGCACTTTAAACAGCTGTGTAGCTGAGAAAATTGGAAAGCAATCTGACCTCAATCTGTAAGTACAAGGAATCAAGGGGATTTTTAAGTCCAAGCCTAAAAAACTGCAAAGTGATGGTTCTCAACTAATCTCAAACAAGCAAACTTCCCACAACAAATTAATGAGAAAAAGGTTCTAGTGTTCAGGATGTAAGGCTTAAATCAGAGCTTTCCAAACTGTGTGTCGCAACATGTTAGTGTGTCGGCTGCAGTGTGTGGGTGTGTCCCGGCTGCTGCTGCCTCAGAGCCCTGCCAGGATTCCACGTAGGTCCTAGCGCCTGCCTTGTGCCTTGCTGCCTCCAAACCTGCTGTGACACACTCTTACAGCAGGGCATCATATCGCGACACACTCTTACAGCAGGGCACAAGGCAGGCACTAGGACCTGCACGGAATCACAGCTGGTTTGGAGGCAGCAAGGCACAAGGCAGGCACTAGAACCTGCGTGGACAGCAGCCGCGACACACCCAGACACTGCAGCCGACACACTAACGTGTCCCGACACAGAGTTTGGAAAGCTCTAACATAAATCATTTTTTTAAATCTCTTGAGTGCATTGTACTCTATCAATTGCAAATTAGCATTTTTAGCTTCTCTCTCCTGTCCCCTAAAAACATAACAATAAAAATAAATATTGGTGTCAGTTAATAGAGAACAAAGTTCTATGCTTTTCTTTTTTTAAAAAAAAAAAATCTTTATCCCAAGTAAGGAGGTATACAGTAGATCCTTAAATAACTGTACTCTTAATGTGGACTTAAATTTAGCTCCAACTGTATGATTGCTAAGATAACATCATAGAATCATAGGATTATTTTATATCCTCCCTATGAATTTGGGAGAACCTTGGAATGGGGGACTCTAACATTAAATTCCTGTTTTAAGTCTTTGAGGTTTGGATTTTCTAAAGTTAGGAAATCCTTATCTCTAAAAGCTACCAAAGGCTCAGGCTAGGTACAGGTGACAGAGCCTAAAGGTAAAAAATATTTCTTAGCCACAGCCTGCTGCCATGTCCTCCAGGCAGAGGAAATTTAGATTAGCTATTTTGCTAATCTAAATAATTTCCCTTTACTTGCTGTCTTTATTTTCAACTTCCCGAGTTACAAACCACACATCATTAGGTATTTCAGAGTACTCCAGTATCAGAGCACTTGAAATAATTAATAGGATTGCTCTGCCAGTGGATTTTTGTAATTCACAGTCAGTAAAGCAACATAATAGATCTTTTTGTAAAATTATAAAGGAAAGGCAAGTTAAGTGCTTTGATGTCCTATTGATTTTTACTGCAAACAACTTACGCATATTTAAAGTAATGTCATATAACAGCACATAAGCTTGGCTGCATTACCAAATTTGAGAAGGCATTTCGTTCTAATGACCTGACAATCTCTTCTTTTCCTGGCTGCTGCATTAGATTACTGAATTACCTGGTAATTGGGATTCTGGTCCCATGCCATGTCAATTTCTGCAAGCCCAATCAATAAAAATAGTGGTCATTTTTACTCAGATTTTTATATGCTATTATTCCTCCTTTACACCTGTCCCCTTCATTTTGTGCTACTCTCACAAGACATTTTGAATGCACATATTGGAGACTGCATTATCTGGTGAGTGCTAAAAGGAAGGGTACAGACAAAGCCAGAACACATCCCTGTTAATTCTTATTTATGAAGTCTCTGATAATGCCAGTGACAATCTTGTAGATAGCGATTCAGGCTTATGAATGACTTAACATTTATATACAGAAATACTAATGACCAAGAACAAAAGCTTAGATGTTTTTTACCTGAAGCTTTCATTGCACTATCACTCTGTGTCATTCATCGAATTCTACAGTGCTAGGGGGGATTAGGGTGGGAAAGAATGCATCATCTTTCATTTATAATCCTCCTACGTACAGTATATATTCCACTGTTTCCTCAGTCCTTTTTCTTATTAGAGGAGATCCTGAAAGGAGTGAAGGACACAATAATTGCATAATATTTTGATTCATAACACTAGAATCCATTCAGCTAGAAGCATTTTAGTAAACATGCTATGTTGACAGTCATTAAATGTGATTTCTAAATATTCAACAGGTGCTTATCAAATTCTACAAGTTCTTCACATTTTAAACTATGAAGAATACAGCACTGCAACTCAGAAGATTTGATATTCTCTCAGCAGGAACATATACCTGTCAATTAGATCCTTGTCCCTCCTGGCTGGTGAAGGCAGCTCGGGAGGTGACGTGTGGGTTGGTCCAGGCGATGGTGAATTCATCCTTGGGGGAAGGAGTGTTTCTGGCTGCCTTTAAAGAGGCACTGGTGTGCCCACTCCTCAAGAAGCCATCACTGGATCCCACCATTTTGGACAATTTTTGTCCAGTCTCCCACCTCCCCTTTTTAGGGAAGGTGGTTGAGAAAGTGGTGGCATTGCAGCTCCAGAGGATCCTGGATGAAACGGATTATCTGGACCCTTTTCAGTCAGGTTTCAGGCCCAGATATGGGACAGAAACAGCTTTGGTCGCACTTTTGGATGATCTCTGGAAGAGTAGGATGGGGCAGTGCATCCATCCTGGCTCTTCTTGACTTCTCAGTGGCTTTTGATACCATCGACCATGGTATCCTTTTGGGTCGGCTCAGGGAGTTGGGGTTGGGTGGTGCAGTTTTGTGTTGGTTCACCTCCTTCCTCCAGGGCCGGTCCCAATCGGTGTTGATAGGGAGCGAGAGATACAGCCCATGGCCCCTCCTTTGTGGGGTGCCGCAGGGTTCAGTACTCTCTCCATTTCTTTTTAACATCTACATGAAACTGCTGGGTGAGTTCATCCATCACCACGGGATGAGGTATCATCAATATTCTGATGATACTCAATTATACATCTCCATCCTGGGTGACTTAAGTGAAGCTGTGACCACCCTCTCTCAGTGCCTGGAGGCTGTGGGTGTCTGGATGGGGAACAACAGGCTTCAGCTGAACCCTGGTAAGATGGAGTGGCTGTGGGTTATGGGTTCCCAAGTATCCAGGAATTTGGCATCTTTGGCTCTGGATAGGGTTGCACTGATGCAGACAGATATCGTGCAGAACCTGGGGGTCCTCCTGGACTCACGATTCCTGCTCAAAGAGCAGGTGGCAGCCATAGCCAAGGAAGCCTTTGCTCAACTTCATGTTGTGCACCAGCTACGCCCCTTCCTGGATCAGGAGTCCCTCCGATCAGTCACTCATGCCCTAGTCATCTCCCATATAGACTATTGCAGTGCACTCTACATGGGGCTACCCTTGAAAAGTATCCGAAAGCTACAGCTGATGCAGGATGTGGCCACACGAGCAGCTTTGGGAGCCCCAAGGAGGGCACATATAACACCGCTGCTGTGCAAGTTGCACTGGGTGCCAGTCTGCTTCCAGGTCCAATTCAAGGTGTTGGCATGGGTCCAGGTTACCTAAGGGACCGCCTCACCTGTCACATTGACCTGTCCCACCCAGTCAGGTAGAGAGGGTATGCTGCGGAACCTGCCCTTGAGAGATTGTCGACTGGCAGGGTCCAGGAGGAGAGCCTTCTCTGCCATGGCACCCACCCTCTGGAACAAGTTACCCCTGGAGTTAAGGCAGGCCCCCACTCTCCCAGCCTTCCAGAAGGGGGTTAAAACCTGGTTGTGCCACCTTGCCTGGGGTGGGAGGGGGGATAGTCAATCATGGGGGTGGCTGGCTCCTTGATGGGGCCAATTGAAACATCACTATTCGCCATCCTGAATTTTATATCATAAATTTTATATTATATATTTTATATATTGATATATATTGATATTGATATTGTATTGTTTTAATGACATTTTATTATTCTTTTTTTAATTGTAAACCTCCCAGAGTCGTTATAATATGAGTTGAGCGGTAAAGAAATATGACAAATAAATAAATAAATACCTGAAAAACATGTCTACTGATGTACAGTAAGCCAAAACAGTTCACAGGGAACGTAGGATGAAGCAGCTAATGCCTAATAAATTTCAGTAATGTCTATCCATTTATTAAATAAACATTAGTACTTCTTCAACTGATCTTGCATAAAGTTTAAAAGATCTAGGAATAAAGATGTATCTTGCTTTTCATAGATGCATGGGAAAGTGCTTTGGTCAGAGTACGTATATACAGTAGGTCCATGTAGCTCAGTAATATCTGCACTGACTAGCAATGACTATCCAGCATTTCAGCTCGGAGATTTTCCCAGTGCTACCTATAAATAACCAGGATTAAAGTCAGCATATGCTACATGGAAAACATGTATTCTGTGGTTCCTGCAAAGTTTCCTTGGTGCTGTTGTCACCTTTAAAGCCCTGTATGATTTAACAAATAATTATCTTTGGACTGTCTTCTCCCAGTGGTTTTTGTTTCCCCAGTAAGATTGGGAAGGGTGGGCAATCTCTAAATTCCTTGTCTTAAGGTATATCATATTCATAGACCACAGTGATGGGCCTTCTAAGTAACAGAGACTCTTCTGTAAGGAAGACTCTTAAAATCAGATTGGCTCCCACCCTATTATTTTTTGAAAAGCCATAAAAACCTGACTTATGCAGACAGCTTTGGGAATATATTGGTGATAATGGGGACCCTCCTGCTATGATGTTAGATACTGTGACTGTTCCCTAAGACCCTGTTGCTTTGTTTTGCTGGCATTATTATTATTATTATTAGTAGTAGTAGTAGTAGTAGTAGTAGTAGTAGTATATTTTAATGTTGTTTTATGGGCTGCTTTGAGCCATGTTGGATTAAGGGTCATATAAACTTTAGCAAGTAAGTAAATAAATAGTATGATAAATGATAGACAGATAAGATAGACCAGACAGCAATTATTTCTAAGAAATAACTATTAACAAATGCACAAGTGGAAACAATGTCACAAATAAATGGCAGTAAAGTTAATCTTAATAAAACACAATAAATATAGCACTCAAAACAGCTAATTGAAAGAAGAATTGTGCCTATATAAATATACATGCCATTCAGTGAAAAGGAGAAATTGATTTTAACAACCATTGTTCATACAACCAATATGTTATCTGCAAAGCAACTGTAAAATAAGGAGCACCAAAATTGCATCCAAGATTGAAGATAATGTATTCTAGACAATGAATGAGAACCCAAATATTGTTTTACCAGCATAAAAGATGCTACAACCTATATTATGTGATTCCTATTAGATGTTCTGAATGAAGCTTTAGAAGCCAAATTAATTCACCAAAATGTCATATTATTTCTGTTTTCTTCTACTTTTGTAGAGGGAAGTTTGTAAATGCTAAAGGAAAAAAAGAAAACCAGTGTGAATAAAACAGGCTTGCATAATGTAATCAAGTATAAAATAAAAGGAAAGATGAAATTCTGTATAAAAGTGGCAGAGCTAAAATGGAATATGAAGAATGCAAAGATAGCAGAATGGAATTAAGCAAGATAACAAAAGCGAAAACAGAATACGGAAATAAATTGCACAAGAGATGAACCTAATTAAAACTTTTTTCCCAAGGACCTGAGAAACTGGAGATTAAGGAAAGGAAGCTTATCCCTGGGGATATTGTAAAAATAATAACCTGATTGTCAGGCAAGAATTATGATAAAAATGAATGAACAATTTCCCAACGTTCACAGAAGTAGTGGATAAAAGATGGGGCAGTATAAGGAAACTAATCATCAGCAATGGACACTCTAAATTAGATGTTGAAGAAAAACAAGAAACCATAAAGAAATAACCTGAGAATTCATAATGGTTAGAAAGCTTACAAGCCTTGACACTGAACAGAAGTTTATTTAATCAGAGACTTATAATAACATGAACTAGTTCAAGAAATCAAATCTCCTGTTTATGTATAAATCAAATGTGTCAATGGAGATATTATTTTAAAGGATGATTAGCTAGTAAGTCAGTTAAAAGTTTCTCTGAGGTATTAACAAAAAGCTGAACAACTGTAAATTAAAAAAATAAATTAATACATGTTTTAATATTGTTATTGTTTGTTTGTTTGTTTATTTATTTATTTATTTATTTATTTATTTATTTATTTATTTATTTATTTACTATTTGCCACTGCCCATCTCCTCCGACCAGAGGGACTCTGGGTGGTTTATAACAGCCAGTAAAATGATAAATTACTATTTATTTATTTATTTATTTATTTATTTATTTATTTATTTATTTATTTATTTAACTTATATGACCGCCCGTCTCCCCCAACAGGGAACTCTGGGCAGTTTACAATAAAACTGATTAAAATAGAATAAAGAATATAAAAATACAATCAAATAATACAATAAATAAATTATAAAATCCAAATGGCCAGATAGTTTAATAAAAAGAAGGACATTATGAAATTAACCACCCCCACGAGGAACTATTATTTCCTCCTTCCAATGCCAGGCGGCAGAACCAGGTCTTCAGATCTTTCCTAAAGGTCGGGAGGGAGGGGATCTGCCTCAACTCTGGGGGTAAGGTGTTCCAGAGTGCTGGTGCCACCACAGAGAAGGCCCCCCTTCTAGATCCCACCAGATGACACTCATTTATTAATGGGGTTCGTAGCAGGCCCTCTCTGAATGATCAGGTGGGGCGGGTCGATGATATGGGGATAAGACGGTCCCTCAGGTATTCTGGTCCCATGCCATGTAGGGCTTTAAAGGTGATAACCAACACCTTGAATTGTACCTGGAAGCAAACTGGCACCCAATGCAGCTCGCGGAGTAAAGGTGTTATATGCGCTGATCTTTGCGCACCTAGAACTGCTCGCGCGGCTGCACTCTGAACCAGTTGTAGCTTCCGGATAGTCTTCAAGGGTAGCCCCATGTAAAGCGCATTGCAATAGTCTACATGGGAGATGACGAGAGCATGAGTGACTGTTCGGAGGGCATCTCGATCCAGGAATGGGCGTAACTGGTGCACCAGCCGAAGCTGTGCAAAAGCCCTCCTAGCCACGACTGCCACCTGCTCTTCGAGCAGGAGTCGTGAGTCTAGAAGGACCCCCAAGTTCCGCACCGCCTCCGAATGGGGCAGTACTACCCCATCGAGAACCAAAGATGATAATTTCCCAGAAGACGCTAAGCCATCAATCCACAGCCATTCAGTCTTGCCAGGATTCAACTGAAGCCTGTTGTTCCCCATCCAGGCCCTCACAGCCCCCAGGCACTGAGACAGGGTGCTCACTGCATCACTTACTTCACCTGGGATGGAGATATACAATTGAGTATCATCAGCATATTGATGATACCTCATCCCATGATGTCAGATGACCTCACCCAGCGGTTTCATGTAGATGTTGAATAGGAAAGGAGAGAGAACCAAACCCTGCGGCACTCCATATAAGAGCGGTTGCAGGCTGGATGTCTCCTCCCCTATCACCACCGACTGGGAATGGCCCTGGAGGAAGGAGGTGAACCAGCGCAAAACTACGCCTCCCACCCCCAACTCCCTAAGCCAACCCAAAAGGATACCATGGTCGATGGTATCGAAAGCCGCTGAAAGATCCAAGAGAGCCAGGATGGATGCACTACCTCCATCCCGCTCCCGCCAGAGGTCATCCATAAGCGTGACCAATGCAGTCTCCATCCCATATCCTGGCCTGAAACCTGACTGAAAAGGGTCTAGATAATCGACTTCATCCAGGGTCCTCTGAAGTTGCAACGCCACCACTTTCTCAACCACCTTTCCCAAAAAGGGAAGGTGGGAGACTGGACGAAAATTGTCCAGAATGGTGGGGTCCAGGGATGGCTTCTTGAGGAGAGGGTGCACCAATGCCTCCTTGAAGGCAGTTGGAAACACTCCCTCCAACAAGGATGAGTTAACCATCGCCTGGACCCACCCACACGTCACCTCCCTGGCCGATTTTACCAGCCAGGAAGGGCGGGGATCTAAATAGCATGTGGTGGAATTAACAATTCAGAGGATCCTGTCCACTTCCTTAGGTCCAACGGGATCAAATCGTTCCCAGATAATAAGGCCAGGCCACTCTCCCGGCATCTCCCCAGACTGCATTTCATGCATGGAGTCCAACTTAGACCGAATCCGAGCGATTTTATCCTGCAGATGCTCGGAAAATTCCGTACGGCCCTGCAGGTGGGTCACCGACTCCACCCTACCTAAGAGAGATTGCATAATCTTGAACAGGGCCTTCGGACGGCATTCTGCAGATGCAATAAGAGCGGAGAAATATTCACGTTTTGCTGCTCTTACCACCACAAGGTAGGCCTTAATAGCGGCTCTAGATTGTGTTCGGTCCGATTCCGCCTTCGTCTTTCTCCAGCGGTGCTCTAGACGTCTCTTCACCCTCTTCAAGACCCTCAACTCCTCCGTAAACCACGGGGAGTGACGGGTCAAATGGGGCTGGAGAGGTCACATTGGCGCGGTCCTGTCCAAGGCCCTGGCCGCCTCCCTATTCCAGGCTGCGGCCAGTGCCTCCGTTGGACCGTGCAGCAGATCATCGGGTATTACCCCCAGCTCCCTCTGAAACCTCATTGGGTCCATAAGTCACCGGGGGCGGACCAATTGAATAGGTCCTGCCTCCCTGCGGAGTGGGGCGGCATAAGAGAACCTTAGGGATATCAGGACGTGATCTGACCATGACAATGGGGATAGTTCTAAGTTTCCCCTCAGATCACTTTGCCATTGCTCTGACAAGAAAACTAAATCCGGGGTGAGTCCACTATCACGAGTTGGGTCCTGAATAATCTGGGACAGGCTTATGGCTGCCATGGTAGCCATGAACTCCCGAGCCGCCTCCGAAGCACACCCCAGGGAAGGCAAATTAAAATCCCCCAGGACCATAAGCCTGGGAAATTCTTTCTACATATTTTTCTACAGAAAAATATGCCTTCTGTTCAAATGCAGCAAAGTCGTGAGCTCACCAAGGTGGGTCATCACAGTCTCAGCGGTTGCAGCTTCAAACTACAAAGCTGTCTTAATAGACCACCAAGGGCTTATCTGACAGTTTCTTCCTTGATTGTTTATCTGGTGCTGTTTCCTGCTTACCTGGGTGTTGGCTGCTAGGTAAGATTTGCTCTGGGCTGTTTATTTCCTTTCTTGACTTTTGATTATATCTTTTTTTAAGTGGTATGTAAATAGGGTTTATCATCATGTGTCTGTTGATGGTTGATGTGTCTGAATACCAAGCTTTCAGGAATTCCCTGGCATTTTTGGATTTCACTTGGTTTATAATTTCAACAGTTTTCCAGTTAAAATTGTGGTTGAATTTGTCTATGTGTTAAGAGATTAACAAATTTTCAACATGTTTTCTGACTGCCCATTGATGTTCATGGATGTGTTCTGCCAGTCTTTTACCTGACTGTTCTACATAGTAGCTGTTGCAGTTCTTATGCTATATGTTTTATATATTCCTGGTTCCAACTCCCCACCCACCCTCTTAGTTACTGGGTCTTTAGGTTGAAGATGATTTGGAGGTATTTTGTTGGTTTGTGTGCTACAGTGATAGAAAGAGGTTGTGGTGGTCTGTTGGTTGTCTCAGATATTTTTTTTATTAATGGAAAGTAATTCTTTTCATAGGCTTTGATGGTTGTGTTGTGATAAGTTTTGTTGACAGGCACTTTTTAATGAAGTTGTGTGGGTATCCATTGCATTGGAAGATGTATAGGCAGTCCATTTCCTTATTTTGAAGTTACTGCAGTTTGGGTTTGCTCATCCAAATAACGTTCCTATGCAGCACCTCTTTTGGGTAGTTGGGTAATGCTTTGATAGTAAAGAACATTTCAATAAACCTTGATTAGTAGTCTGCCATTGCTTCCTATGTTGACAAGGGTATCCAGGAAGGGTAGTTTGTTGTTTCCTTCTTTTCTTGTAAATTATATTCCTTTAAAGATGTCATTGTTGATTGTGTCTTCTGTTATAGCATACCCACCATATTTCCAATTTTTCAAAATTAATCGCACATAAAAATGTAAACAGGAAGATGGGAATTAAGCAAATACCATTTTTTGCACTCTGATTAGTCACTTGGAAGGAAGACTTGGCTTATAGTATTACCATTATTTCTATAGATGCTGATTTTAAATACTTCAGATTCTATGTGTAGGAGTGTGTGTATGTATGTTTATTAGAATGAATAAAGAGATACTAAGGCACACAAAACCTGTTAATGACAAATTGATCTGGTTGTAGGAATGGGCCTTAATTTAGCTAAAATTCTAGTACTACTGTTTAAGGAGGCAGTTACTCAAAGACAGCTTATGATATTTGTAGAAAAATAATAAAAGAACAAAAGTGTATTTAGGTTATTATTATTACTATTTAATGAGTATATGTGCAATTAGTTTGATTTTGGGTTCATTTTATTTCATTAGTTATAGAAGACAAAACATTTAGTAGCTTTTTATAGGCAACTATTTATTTTATTATAGTGATTTTATGATAATATATTTCATGTGATTTTATAATAAGTTTTTTTATGAGTTATACTACTTGGATAAAGCAAGTAATATCCTTTTGAAAAATGTCAAGCAATGAATATTTACTACATCACTTTAATAACTTTGAGACAGTTCTCAGAGGTCTGATGAATTAGGTTTATGACTTCCAGGTTTATGTTCAAACATGTGGAAGAAGCAGCTAATTGAGTTGAATCAAGTTTTAATATGAGTTTTCATCACTTGGTTATATGTAGCATGTATATACAAGAATAATGCAAATTTTGCATGGAGAAAACGAAATGTCTGATAAGGGCTAGAAATCTGTTGACAAGCTATTACATTCTGTCTCGATTCTTTGGCAAACATATATTTTCCAAGAACTCCACTCTAATTATTTTTAACCTTTCTATTCCTGGTGTTATTCTATCTCTATATTACCTTCTCCTTTCAGTTCAAGTGCTGGGAGCATGTATTGATTGAATTGAATGGCTTTTGGATCAGTCTCCAAAAGGACAGAATAATTTGCACCCTGCTGTATCTTTAAAAGGAAACTGATGGATTTCTAACTTGTAGATATTTACATATTTTTGCCTGCATGAACTGTTTCCACTAATTTATGATACATGTTCTATAATCAGAACATGTTACTCTTTCTGCACATACCTTAGAATTTGGGACTTTATGCACTCCTTTTATAGAGGACATGAACTAAATAATACCTGCCTTTCAGAAAACACAAATGAGAGAAAAATGTGCTACTACTCTATTGTTTGGATTTGTGTGGTATACAAATTGGTCCAAAGCTGGCTTAGATGTGGAAGAAAGGAACTGCTGCAGTAACGTTGATGAGACATTCTTCCATTCACACAGTGAGAGGAAGCAATATAAGAAGCTCTCTTACACTATACTGAATAAAAATATTGGTCCATCTTGCCCAATACTGCCATCCCTCAATAATGGCTGCTTTCCAATGTTTCAGTCAGAAACCTTTTCCAATCCTGCCTGAAGTTGACAGGAATTAGACCTGGGATTTTTTTCCATGAAAAACATAAGCTTGACAATTAAAGTACAACTCTTTTGTTATCTTGCACAAAAAATATATTTTGCTGTGGATTTCATCACACTAATCAAAACAGCAGGCACATTATGATGACATATATTATATACATTACATATATCTGTGTGTGTTATAACCCTTTATGTACAGTAATTCCTTTCAACAATTCCTTTCTAGTGTTTTGTTTTTTTGAAGTGGCCAAGAGGCACCAAGCTGTCTTCACTTCTATGGGCCACTTGACTGCATTACTGACAAAACGGTCTTTAAAGCATGTCAGATTTTACACACCTTGAAACTGCCATGCTTTGTTATCAATCTAATGGGGAAAACACTACATTAAAACTGGAGCAGCTAACAGGATATAACAGACAAAAAGAGATTGCCATGGCACGTTTATACTGTGGTTATATCTAAGTCAGAAAAAGCCTAATATACTCAAGGTGGTGCACATGGTTGCTGGTTCTGTTTTTCTCCTCCAACAACTCTATGAAGTAGTTTAATAAAGAGCAAATGACTGACTCATGATGTTCCATTCAGTTGGGTGGGAACTTGAACATAGTTTTTGCTGGTCCAAGTCCAACATTCCAACATGTACATTACATGAGTTTGATTCATCTCTTGAGTAGAAAAGGGCATAGACTTCAAATTTCATTGAATCTATAATACTGTACAAAACAATCAGAAAATACAGTTGTAATAAAAATGAGGCAAGAACATTAAATACAAACAAATAGGTGATAATAATCCATTGAGGTTGGTAGTATAAAATATAAATTATGGCACATAAACAGTTTAAATAGCTTTTGTTCTTCCATTTTTGTGCATAAAATTACATACATCTTCTGAGCTCCTTAGTCCAAAATGCCATGAATAAGCAACATTAAAATAGAATGTACACATCCCTCACTTTTTGTTAAAATATTGTATTAAATGTTTTATTTTAAAAAGTGACATGAAACAATATGAACCTTTCATTGAAAGAAACAAAAAGATACATATCAGCAGTTTGATGTAATAACCTAAAATGTATTAAAACTTAGCAATAACTTTTTAGATAGCTTTATATTTGTTCCTTCTACTTCTAACAATCTTGATCGTTAGTCCCATCAAATAATGTCCTAGAACTTGGTTTCTTTTTATTTTTTCTTTGTCCCTTCTCATAAAATTCTTCAAAGCTTTAACAAGTCTGTATTGTAAATCCAATATAGGAAAATTATGCAGGTCACTCTCTTGGTGTTTTATTTGTATATCCTTTTTAATTATTAAGACATCAGCTGGTTTCTTTTGTACATCCAGTGTAGCATCTTTTTCCATGACATTCTTGCAGCCTGTCATTTTTAAATCCACTTTCAGATCAGTCTCAATCCTATCAGATATAAGTTGCTCCTCTTCCATAACATCTTTTAACACAGTCTATCTATCGAGGCAGACACTCTTAAAATTAATTTCTGGATCCATTGTTCAAAAATATATTTCGATATGTCCAATGTTAAAATAGTTTGCTTCATTCTGTATTAGTAAGTCTAGTTTCAGTGTTCTTCTCCTTTAATTGTAATCTTTACTTCCTTCTAGTTCCCTCTAGTGTCCAATTTTTAAAGTCTTAATATTTTTTTTCAGAATTCAAAAAAAAGCATTTTCCCACAGGAAGTATTCTTTATAATTAATTCCAAAATCTTATTTCAAATTTATCTGGACCCATAGTCTGTTTTTAACTTTGTAAAATCAAAATTTTAATTGCCTTTTTGCTGCTTATTCCAGAAAAAATAAATTAAGTCCTAAAACTTGTATTTAAAATTTCTTTCACTAAGGATTGAAGGAAACTCATCCAGTTTTTTCAGACTTGTTGATCCGAAGGTTCCTAATAGCTGAAAAGTAGTTAACAAGCAATTTCTGAAAGTGAT